>OVAN01000791.1:0-50472 GCA_900406275.1 Anastatica hierochuntica | reverse complement strand
TCTTTGTCGGCTTCGCTGAACTTGGTCCGGCCCATGGCGATGCAAAATGCGATCATGTGAGCTCGGGGGTCGGTTTTCCCCTCGTAAGGCGCAATCTTGAGTTTGACGCTCGGGATTACAGCTCCCACGATCCGGCTCGTGAAGGGCGTCCGCTGAGTTTCCTCCAGCACCCGGTGAACTTCAAGAGCCGAGTTGGTTGCCTTATGAATTTGGGACTGCATAGTCCGGAGCTCGGCGGTCGCCTGGGCAAGAGTTTGTTTTAATGTCTGCAGCTCGGAGTCCGCATGGGCTGACGTCCCTCCCAGGGCTGAGTCTTGATGTCCGTGATCCCGATCCCCGGACCTTCGGTCAGCGGGGGTCACCTCATCGCCAGGCCGGGATCCTGGCGCTTGAAGCTCTCGCGGGGAGATCGGATCGATAGAGTTTATCCGCGCGAGCTGGGCAGTTTGGGCTTGCGCCAGTTCTTCAAGTCGCTGCCTCGACTGCCGATCTAACTCCTCCTATCGCGAAGTCCGCTCAATCAGCAGAGCGAAGATGCTCCGCATGTTCTCCGGGACCTGGTCGAGGGCCGCCTGGGTTTCGAGGGCTGGAAGCAATTGGTTCTGCTCTTGAATCTCGGGGGTCTGACCGGTGTTGTTGCCACCGCAAACTCCTGGAAGAGTGGGGTTGGTTGATCCATTGGCTTCGTTGTCGTCCAACATGTTAACCTGAAAGCAAACAACAAAGGAGACGAAAAAACGGGAAAACAAGGTAACTATGACTCACGTGATCAATTGATGTAGCGAGGCGGAATTCCTCCCTCCTTTTAGCGCCAATTGATGGATCTAGAATCCACACAGAATACCGGGTGTTGGATTTGCGATAATGTTCCAGAGAATATTGCGTTTTTATTGATTTGTTATTCTGAAACTGACAAAAGTTTACAAATGGTTTTGTTCAAAGAAAAGTCAGTCCCCTTCTCCAAGCTCCTCCTTCTTCTTTTATACCCCTCTAGCTCTTGTAACTCCCATTTATGTTGATTCTTCCGTTTTTATCTCATTCGGCTTGAATTTTATGGGCCTTCTCCTTTCTCTTGCGATTTGGACCGAGTGTTGCTAGGTGGGCTTCAGCAGCCCATTAGCATTCTGGTTTCTTAATTGATTCCCGGGTCGGTTCACTCCTAACCGGATACAGGTGGTAATCACCTCCTCCATTAACTGTTCTTTAAGGCATTTGAAAAAAAAATTTATCTTTCTCTCTCAAGGGTTTGAAAAGAAAATTACTGTTTTCCGGCGCGGAGGCCTCATCGCTGCTGCGACCGGAGTTTTCTCCTCCATCCGTGAAAGATGATGTTTGTATTTTGGTCTGTACATATTTCTCTGACTGTATGTCAATGTTTGTCTCCAGCTTGGTTTGGTTCTTTTGGTCGTGTTGGCTAAATAAACTATGCCATGTGTTGCGTCTTTACGAGTCAAGTTCGACTTTCTTCTTCTGAATTCGTTGTAAACCGGATTTGTTATGTCTTCTTTTCTCAAATCGGTTTATATGGGCTTATTTGTTTTGATCCTGATTTGAGTTGTAGGAGAAGAAATCAGTTTTCATATCTTTAGATCTAAAGTGGTTGTTTTAGTGCTCCACTCAAATCGATTTTGCGCTTTGGAGTCTATTTCCTTGGAACCCGATTTGAGGAGCTGATTTGGCCCACCGTGAAGATAAAATACACACCTAGGTTTTGTTTTTCTCGGCAAAATTCCCAAAATTTGAAGGGAGTAATTTCACGTCTCATTACTCCGTCAATCCTTAGTTGAGGTGGATGCAAATCTTCGAGTTATGTTCACCGAAGATCAAGATGTGTCTATATCTAATTGGTGATCGCGGTGGAGAGAGGAGAGAGGCGATAACATCTAAGGGTTTGAGTTGAGGTTGGAACTACTGAACCACTCCGAAGCATGATGGCAGCTGACGGAAAAACCAACAACTTTCCGGGTTTCACAAGCAGGGACGGAAGAGTCGAACCATGGCAATGCATGAAGATTGTGTCTAGGTGTTAACTTCATTTTTCTAAATCATGTTTTCTTTTAGGTCTTAAACCCACTGTAACACATTTAACTCTGATGTAATAGCCCATCAGACCATATAATGAAAGCTTCGTTACCTGGGAAAAAAGAAAACAGATCGTTCCCGGTCTCCTAACTTCCTAAGTATGTTTCCCAATCGCTCTTGAAAAATCCATAAAATTTAACAAGTACATAGAGCTAAAAACATGGCATGGACTTGTTTGATCGTTCATTTTCATAGTGGTCTAGTCTGATTCAAGCTTAGGCCGACAGAAAATACGATCTCACTTGGTTCATCATTCAAAAGCTTAAGGGTTAAGACATAACAACCAATAAAACCACACATCAGAAACCTGAAGATGAATGCCTTTTTTTTTGTTGGGCCTTACATGAAACTTGGGCAAACCGGTCCCTTTGAGATGCCGAGACGAACTTCCATCCCATGATGGAAGTCTACAGGCTTGAATGTCTCCGAGTCACGAGGATCTGCAAGGGATAATGATAATAGTTTCAGATAACCATATCGAACTTAAAACCCAATAAAACGTTTAGACCCCCTTTTGTTACACAATATGGCGAATTGATGTCAAGAACAGCAGACCTACTGTAAAAAGCTTTATAAAAAAATTGAACTATAGAAGAAATACTGACAAAATGGTGCTTTGAAGAAAAGTCAGCATTGGAAAACACTAATGTTTTGCTTTCATGTGAGCATCAAAATATGAACTCTCATTGAATTGTTTTCCGCTAGTGCTTACAAAATACCATCAAATGGGAGCCACTGATCTAAAGAAATGAATATGTAGAAATGAGACACATGCAATAGAAGTAAAAGAAATTACCATTCAAGTAATCCTCAAAACCAAAGTCGTCAATGGCTCCTGTGTAGACTTCTAAACCGAGCATTGAGGAGGGGATTGGTCCAGGAGGTCTCTGAAACCTAATAACTCCAGAGGGAAAAAGGATATAATGAGAACAAAACAATCAAATGCTGTTTTTCAAAACTATTAACAACCATCAGATCATGCAGGAAACGATTTAGAACCTACACTCCCTGATGCAGACATAGTTAAGTTCAGGCTTCGACCAAGTACAGATAAAGAACTTAAATACCAGTAAGCACATAGATAGCAGTAATGCCCACAATTATCATATCGCCAATGCAAACATGAATGAATGGGACCTATAAGTGTGTGCATCATACTTAGAACCATAGACTAGCTTCCCAGTGCATTGACAGACATATACAATATAAAAGACTCGTAGTTTCCGACATTGACAAGCCATGAACAGCAACCTGATCTAGTCATCTAAATCGTGTTGATCTAGCAGTGTTCCAGCACCATGTAGTATTTCCAGATTCAATAGATATTAGCTAACTTAAGTTCATTAAACATCCAAACATACCGTGAGAGAATTTGCCTGTCCATATCCATCTTCAAGGGAAGTGCAGTCCCGAAGGTATGCGCAATTATTGTCCTCTTCATCGCCTCTTGCGATTTCTTTTCCTGAAATCGAGAAGACAAGGTGGTAGATGATCAGCCGAGATTTACAGAGGGAGGAAGACAGGAGAAGAAACCCTAATTTTTAGCCAATTGAGAAACCCCAAAATCTACGAACACTAAATTAGGCGATAGAAGAAACACAGAACGCTAAAATCAAACACATTTAGTTACTTTCTAAGCTAATTTCTCATCACACCTTCCCCATAAAACATCCAGATTCAATAGGTAATGGATAACAGAACATCAAAAGAAAAATATTGATCGAGGGATTGTTTTATACAGATTCGTAAGACGACTCGAGTGGGTGAGATCCGACGATATCGCTCTTAACGCCGTGAAGACCAAAACGAAGAGCGTCGTTCTTGACACCTCCAATCTCATGAGCAATCTTCTTTGGAGAATCCATTTTTTTTCCTTCCTTCTTCTCTTCTTCGCTTATGTGGTTCGCTCTGGTTTTCTCTTCCTCTCTTCTTAACTTTCTCGCCGACTTTCTGAGCAAGCAAGCAAATCACCTGAGAGGAAAAAAAGAAAAAAAAAGAGACGAAATCTTAAAATGGGCTCTCATCAGTAAACCCGAATGTAAGGCCCATTAAGAAAAATAACAAAAAAAGATGGATTTATTATCTGATAAGCTAGGCTAGTCACGAGCGTGAGTACTTTTCAAATACTTGGTTACAGCATCTCCTAAAGGAATCTTTATTTCGAGGGTGGCAAATCTTCGAAATGAGGGTTTAAAAACCAAATGCTCTAAAAAAAAACTTCAAATTTATCTCTAAAACTGTTTGTATTTTGAATTCTAGTCTTCAATTATTATAATATTTAATTATCATCACAAAATTGTTTGTATTTTGCATTCTAGTCCTCAATTTATCTCTAAAACTGTTTTTATTTTAACATTTTTATTTAGTTTTATATGATAATTGAATTTATTGTAGATATATTAAAGATAATATTGTAATAAAAATTATATAAAGATAAAAAAATTATGAATAAATAAATACTAGTTGAATTGTAAAAGATATAGATAAATATAATGACCAAAAAGAAAAGTAAATAGTGTTTTGAGGTTTTGAATAGTGAAACCTCAATTTTTTTTTTTTTGTAAAAGGGTTTTTAAATTAAGATTATAAAAGAGAAAAATTTACAATGGCCCATGGGCCTAGTGAGTGGGAAGCCCACAATAGTTTTAGAATCTAACCATGTGCCAATCAAATGATTGGAATCAAACCGGGAACTAAAACTGAACCAACCAGAAAATTACCATTAAAAAACGGTTAGAGTACTGTACCATCATAACCAATTCGTTGATTTTGAGTAAATGCTTCTTGCAACCTTCTCCTTCTTCCTGCGAATTGATTGTGAAACTATGGTTTAATTTCACTGTCGCATCCACCTTTGTAGCAGTCTCGAGGTAGTTGTTGTGTTTCTTTCTCTGAAGCTCAAAGCTCTGTCCTTGATCAGTTTGTTGATCTCGTTGATGATTCTTTCAGCAGATCGAAAATGGTTTCTATGAAGTCGATTGTTCCTTTCTGTCCAGACCGAGTAGATCGTCGCCTGCCATCCGAGTAGGATCAACTTCTTAGTGATTATGTCCGTGGTGAGCGAGATTAGATGGTTCAAAATCCCATTCCAGTCTCTGTTGGAGATAGTCAGGCCACATCTATTGATGATTGTAGACCAGATCTGCCCACTGAACGGGCAATCAAACAGCAGGTGGTCCCTTGTTTCATCAGCATGATTACAGAGAACACACACAGGAGTCATTGGAATTCCCCAGGATCTGAGTCTGTCTTTTGTTGGGCATCGGTCAAGAACAAATAGCCAGGTCATGAACTTGTTCTTAGGTATGCCTCCTGAGAACCACACTACGTTCTCCCATGGAACTGTTGCAGCATGTACCTTTATAGCATTGTAGATTTGTCATGTTTTATTCCCATCCTGAATTGTGTCGTTGATCCACCATTTGTAGGTGTCTTCTGAACCATTCAGAGAGATGCAGGAGAGCTTGAAGAGCATTTGAACTTGCTTTTCAGACCTGGCTGGTGGTACTCTCCAGCCATCATTCCTCCAAAGCTTGTCAAGCGTATAAGACAGAGGGATACCAAGTTGACTTGGGCCTTGAGGAGCCAGATAGTCAATCATTCTTCCCAAATCAGACCACCTATCAAACCAGAATTTGCAGGTTTTACCATTACCCACTTCTAGAGTCAGCCAAGGGGAAACCTTTGTTCTCATTTTCAGTAGCTTGTTCGCTAGCCAGCTGAATTTAGAGCTTGTTTTTCCCGACCAATAGTTGGAGATGGATCCTTTTAGAACTTCATGCTTGAACCATGCAACCCAAATGGAGCCCCCCTTGAAGAATAACAACCAAATCAGTTTGAAAATGGAGGCTTTGTTCCAAGAGAGAAGGTTCCTCAAGCCTAAACCCCCTTCTGATTTGCTTAAAGTCACTATTTCCCATGAGACTCTGGCTGAGTGGTGTCCTTCAATAGTTCCCTTCCATAAGAAAGCCCCAACCAATGAATCAATAGTTTTTATAACTTTCGTTGGCAAGATGAAGCTGGAGCACCAAAATGTAGTGATTCCATTTATTACTGATGAGATAAGTTGGACTCTCCCTGCAAAAGATAGATGCCTTGTTGTCCATGTTGTTAACTTGTTCTTTACTCTTTGCAGGAGGGGAGCACAATCTTGAGCATTGAGTTTTCTGGTGCACAAGGGGAGACCCAGATACCTGATTGGGAGTGCCTGGTGAGATATGCCAGTTGCAGACTGGAAGTGATCAATTTCATCGTCAGAGAGAGCTGAGGAGAAAAAGTTAGTCGTGGGAAGACTGATTGATAGTCCTGACACCATCTCAAATTCT
The DNA here is from genome assembly GCA_900406275.1 of Anastatica hierochuntica. NCBI lineage: Eukaryota > Viridiplantae > Streptophyta > Magnoliopsida > Brassicales > Brassicaceae > Anastatica > Anastatica hierochuntica. The sequence continues at coordinate 44,065 of OVAN01000791.1, read as the reverse complement.
TTGAGGATGAGTAAAATGTTCTGGAGAGATTGCAGAGATCCATCAGAGAAAATGAGAAGATCATCTGCGAAGCAGAGGTGTGTTATTTTACTCTCTTTGCATCTCTTATGGTACCCAAATTTCTTATCCTCTGCTCCCTTATCTAGCAGTCTTGATAGGCAGTTCATATCTATAACAAAGAGGTAAGGCGAAAGGGGATCTCCTTGCCTCAACCCTCTTTTACCTTTAAAAAACCCATGAAGTCTTCCATTGTATGCCACAGAGAAAGATGGCGTGCAAACACATGCAGAAAGCCATCTCAAGAAGGGTTCAGGGATCTGCAAGCTTCTAAGACAAGTAAAAAGAAAGTCCCAGTTTAGTGAATCAAATGCTTTAGCTATATCCACCTTTATAGCTAGCATTTTGGGACCCTTATTTCTTTTATACCCATGAATTAGGTCAGCAGCTAGTAATGTATTTTCCACCAAAAGCCTTCCTTTGATAAAAGCATTTTTGAAATAGCCTTGTAAACCGAGTTGCAGCATGAGATAGGCCTATAATCCGTGATCAAAGTTGAATCTGGCCTTTTTGGGACAAGTGTCAGAATAGTAGAATTTGTGGCTCGTGGCATAAAGCCTGTCCTGAAGAAGTGAGCAATACTTTCAGTGACCTCTTGACCAATAAAGTCCCAAGCTGCTTGGTAGAATCCTGAAGTCAGCCATCTGGACCTGGGGCTTTGTGAGGGTTGAGTCTTAACAAGGATCTTGCTATTTCCTCTGTTGTAGGTTGTTGTTGAAGCTGCTGTTTGGCCTCAACAGAGCATCTGAAATTTAGCAATGATTCAAACCAGGTTAAGGAACCTGATGGAGGGCTGGTTACACAGGGGCTGAGAAGGCTTTTGAAATGATTGACTACATGAGTGCTCATTTCCATAGGATCTGAAATGACATGGCCTGAACCCAAGGTAAAGAGTCTGATGGCATTATAGGTATTTCTGGATTGACAAATCTTGTGGAAGTATGATGTGTTACTGTCTCCCTCTTTAAGCCATTGAATTCTGGATTTCTGTTTGAAATAGGACTCTTCTATGCCTCTGAGAAAGTGGAGCTTTTCTTGCAAGGTTTTCTCTTGTTGGAAGGTAGCAGGAGATGGGTCTGACATAGCTTGCATCTGCACAACATGTAACAACCGGTTAGTGATAGCCACTCTCTCTTGGATTTTTGAGAAATTCTCTTTGTTTAGAGTTTTGAGAACTGCTTTTATCTGTTTTTGTTTGTAGCTCAAGAAAGTCAAATTTGGTTCCTGGTTACAAAGACTTCCAGCTTGAGCCCATGCAGCCCCCACCTTTGGTTTAAAAGATGTGTGTTGGGTAAGGTAGTTGAGGAATTTAAAAGGTATGGTTCCAGCAGATGGGATGGGACGGGATAAATCTAGGATGCAAGGGCAATGATCAGAAAAGTCCAAGGGGAGGAATTGGGCAAAGCTATCAGGGTAGGAAGAGAGCCAATTACTGTTCACTAGCATTCTGTCCAACTTTTTGGTAGTAGGGGATAAAGGTTTCTTATTGGACCATGTGAAGAGAGGTCCATAGAACCTGATGTCATTGAGCTCCAATTGACAGAGGCAATCTCTAAACTCAAGCATGCGATTGGTGAGGGAGTCCACAACTGGAGAGGAGTGTTCTTTAGGATGTGTAATCTGATTGAAGTCACCTCCAACCACCCAGGGGGATTGATCAAGCCTCAGATTGTGATGAATGGTGAGCAAATCAGACCATAGGATACTTCTTTCAGCGCTTAGGTTGGAAACATATACAGCTGTGAAGGTGAACTTATGCTGATTATGGATACTGATCTCGAAGGTAATTGATTGGTTAGTTTGGTGCAGGACAGCCAGGGAAACAGGATGCTTCCAAATCAAAAGGATTCTTCCATCTTCATCATAAGCATGATTGGAAGTGAAATGCCATCCAGGACAGGTATGTGCCATGGTTTGGCTCAGGTTTTGTTCCTTGACATGGGATTCCAAAATGGCGCCAAAAAGAGGTTTATAGGTATAAAGCCAGTTAGCAAAAGCGGCTTGCTTAGTAGAGTCATTTAATCCTTTATCATTCCAGGTAAAGGTCCGTATATACATGGGAAGGAAAATGGGTTAGTTTGGAGGGAGTTTCCCCTGTGAAGGGGCAGTCACAGAGGGTACTGTCGGTTGTTCTAGGAGTGGTGAGGGTTTATAAGAGGGATGGAGGGAAGTGGATTCTATAGGTGGGGAGTGATTTTGGTCTGTGGTTAACTGGCTAGTGTTTTCTTTTGGGGGGTGAGCAAGAAGAGCAGAAAAGGATTTTGAGGTTGAGATAGAGGCTGTGTTTTGGGGAGTGATGGATGTACTTAGTTCTGTGGGGAGGGTGAATGCAGGTTGGTTGGTAGAAGGGGGTAGATCAATTTCTGGGTTGGTGGGCAGTAAGGGATTGGTGATGGGGGCAGGTACTGAGGTGTCTTGGCTTAGGGCTGAAGGGGGGGGGGGTTGATGGGAGGTTTGGAGAAGGGATGACTTGGGGTTCTGTTATGGGAGCCGCTTTGGTGGTAGCTTCTGGTTTCTTCACAGCTGGCTTTTGAGGTGGGAGTTCTGGACAATATTGAATGACATGGCCCAGTTCCTTGCAATGCGAGCAAGTAGGAGGTAACCAAGGGTAAGACACTGAGATGTTGATTATCTCACCATTCTACTTTTCCACTTCAATGTTTGAAGGCAAAGGCTTGGTCAAATCCGCTTCAACCTTGACATGAGCCAAATCAATACTCACGAGCTTGAGGGTATATTCATCTGTTTCTTCAGGGTTGCCTATTTCTCCTGCTAACAGGCTGAGAGCTTTATTATGCATCAGGTTCAGAGGTACACCGTAGAGATGAGCCTAGATAGGGATTGACTCAAGGTTTTGCTGCTGGGAATTTGAGGTACTCCATTTACTCAGTAGGAACAAACTTTCCCAACGTACCATAGCTTCTTCTCAAGAATCTTGTTTCTCAGAGATTCATTAGGAATTCTTACCAACATAGACCTTTGTAGAGTGTTTAGATGTATTTCCATTTTCTTTCCCCTTCCCCACATGTGAGATAACACATTTTGGATGTGAGTGTAGGGAGGAGGCCTGCCCTTGAACCGACAAGAGATGAAGTCTTTATGCAGTTCCTCTCCTTCAACAAAAACTTCATCAGGAATAAGGATCCTCCTGGTGCTGCTAGTGGAAGTGGAGGCAGGGGCTAGCCGTTCCAATTTTCTATCTGTGGATTGCTTGAGCTTCTGAGCCCAGTTTTTTGTTGCTTGGTTTACTGGTAATGGAGCAAACTGAGTTGGCAAAGGTAGTGGGATATATGGGTCGAAAGATTTAAACAGGGGTTGGTTTTGGGTGGTAGATGATGGGGGATTGTAAGTCTGGCTTGGAGGGGGGGGGATGGATCTTGTGGCTTGGAAAGTTAAAGGTGCAGGTGATGGAGAGGTAGGAACAGGCAGGATTCCAGTTTGAACAGCCTGCAAAGAAAAGGGGGTTAGGGTTTTGAACAGTGGAGTCTGTGGTAACTGAGCTCTAGGAAGATTTCCTTTTCATGATTTTTGGAGTAGGTCGATAATGGGAGGGTAGTCCTAAGACTACATTGGTTAGTACCGGTTCTTCATTCTGTGTAGTAGGGGAGGAAGTAGGTAAAGAATTGGGGGAGAAGGAGGAGGTTTGGGATTTGGAGGTAAGAGGTGGGAAATTAGAGAGGGAGATGGGGGAGGATGGGGTTTGAGGTAAATCAGGAGGGTCTGGGGGGACGAGGGGAGATGGAGGGCTGCCGTCAGCCATGGCTGACGTTGGATTCAGACGGGAAGCCAAGTTTCCGGCGAACCAGGGATTCGACATTTCTCTTTGCTTTTTTGACCTTAAACCTCAAATTTGAGGATTCACTATTCAAAACCTCATATTTGAGGGTTTGAGGGTCCTTTTGGAGAACAAAAAACCTCAAATTTGAGGGTTTGAGGGTCCTTTTGGAGATGCTCTTACGAGCTTAGATTGTTCGTAAGTAACGTAATTTGTCATTTGTAGTTGTCTTTGTTCAAAGCGCGTGCCTTTTCATAAGAGCTTTAGCATCGGTAACAAATAATATGGGTCTCTCAAAAATCTTAATTAAATCATATATTAATTTTGTATTTTTGTTATTTTTTTAACCATTCAGAAGACAAATGTGCACATAATGCTCTCAAAACATAAAAACATGCTTTTAAAGAAGAGTAGCTCTAGATTTACTCTCTTCTCTCCTACTGATTTTCTTTTTTTTATTATTACTAAAATGTATTATTGCATATATTATTTTGCTATAAATTAACTTTTGAATTTATTTGACATTTTTGCTTAGATCCTTACACTTGAGTTTGTCATGTATATATCTTTCAAATGTAAATTACAGGATGTTATTTTGTATTTAGGCAATAAATATATTGTACCATATGTTTATAAATTTTAATGTGGTTAATTTATTTTATATTATCAACGATGACATTGTCCCATTTTATTTATTTTTCTAATAATTTTTTTAAAAAATTATATATAAATAGATTAACTTTTTTCTACACCATCAAATAAATTAAATATGAAAGTGAAATATGTATTAAATATTCTTAACTCGAAAACCAATGATGAATGTATGCCAAAACTTATGTACATTATATGTGTATGTGACCATATTTTTCTCGCATAACTCATGTTACTGACCACTCAAGGACGAATGGTTGTTATACATTTGTAACTAACCAGTAAATCACCATCTTCTCTTCTGTACGTCGTAAACTCGATTTTTAAAGTTGAGTTGTGGCTAATGGTATCTTAGGTGTCTTGAGAAGCAACACATTCTAATTGTCTTTCAATTGATAGAGAAGTAAACACCTAGCTGAATAATAATAATTCTCTTATTGCAATTTTTTAAAAAATTTAAGAAACCTAGAGTGTTGATCAAGTGTGCACATGAAAGACTTAAATTCCTACGTTGATAATTTGTATCCTCTGACCATAGAAGATCAAATTGGAAATGCTTCCAAATGACACTTTTTAACGTCTTTTGTATATAATAATATCCAAACCGGAACAACAAACCAAGACAATGAGTTTAAATCGAAACCAGACATGAAAGATCAAAAAGCAAAACAGAGAGACCTCTGTATCTTGAAAGAGAAACAGAGGAACTAAAATGAAACCCAACAAACAACCTCTAAACGTAAGAAACAAAATGTTGCTACGCAGTTGAATCCCGGAGAAGCCGATCTTGTAGCCAACTGGGACCACCCAAAGCTAAATAAGATTGATACATGTCATCTCTTGTGACACTCTTTGCTATATCTTGAACAATAGAGTTAGCTTTAGTACATTCGAGACAAAACTCACAATCTTCAAAAGATGCACAATTGTTGATTATCTTAGCAGTTAAGGCTCGATATCGCGACCATAATTACGACTTGAGAATCGCTTCCACATCACCTTAACAGTCGAAGGCTAGAACCACTTTTTCTATGTGCAAATCGGCTAGACTTTGCAAAGACCATAAAATGCATTTCAACTCTGCAACTATGATTAGGAGTGCCTGTGAAAGCCCCTTTGGCATGGTATAACACTTTTCCTTCATGCTCTCTCAATAACCAAGCACCACCACTATAGAAAATTGCATTTATCTAATTTGCATTCACATTACATTTAACCATACCTTCACTAGGGCGTGACCACCGATCCGATGAAAACAGAGATCTTTGATCATGGGCATTCACACTTTCGTTCACCTCTTTTGCATCAAACCATGCCTTAAATTCATCAACTGTTCATTCTTTTAGCATCTCAACACTATCTCTTTTCCCAAAAATAATGATTGCATTTCGGTGTTTCCATATGTTTCACACAATCCACATAATACTCTGATAAGATTTCTTAGCTTTGTTGTTAGTTGACATCAGATTTAGCGAGAAAGACATGTTCTCTTCAACTGTTTCAAAGAGTCCAAGCGTAGGGGGGTTAACTTGTGCTGCACAGTAAATCTGTTTAGCCACCTCACATTGGAACAAGACATGATTGATTGTTTTTGAATCATCTTGACATAATTTGCATCGAGTATCAATGTCCATACCTCGCTTTTGCAGTCTTTCGGATACCGCTAATGCACCTGAGATTGAGTGCCACCAAAAGAACTTAATCTTTGGCTCTGTTTCTAACTTCCAGACTTTGTTTTTCAACTCAATATGTACCTTCTCCCGCTGTGATGATTGTTGTGGAGTAACCTCTTGTTGATTTGCCGCTAACCAGTGGCCACTTTTAACCGAGTATGAGCCGTTATTAGTATAAGCCCAAATGAACTTGTCTTCTACATCTCATAGAGGCATTTTCATGATACGATTAATGTTGGTCAATGGGAAGAGTAGGGCTAGAGTACGCTGGTTCCAGGAACCATGATGGTCGGTAAGAGCTTCCACCTTCAGATCAAGGTCTATGTGTCTTTGGACATTTATTTGTCGTCGGGGAGCCGAGTCAAAAATCCATTTCTCAGACCAAACCTTAGTTTTTCGACCATTACTGATGGATTTTATGAGACCTTGCAACAATAATTCTTTCTTGTGTGTGATACTCCTCCATGCATAGGATGGTCTATATCCTTTGCCAATCTCTAAAAATGAAGATGTCGCATAATACCGACACTTGTAGAGATGTGATGGCAACGTTTCCGGCTCATTGTGTAGTTTCCAAGCCTGCTTAGTGAGGAGCGCTTTGTTGAAATGACTCATATCCCAGAAACCGAGCCCTCCATTTTCTTTCGACTTGCACATCTCATTCCAAGAAATCCAATGAAGCTTGTGTTTCTTGTCACACGCGTTCCACCCAAAACTAGTCATTGCATTAGTGATCTTTTGACATTGAAACTTAGTAAGTCGAAAGCACGACATCGCATATACCGGTAACGCCATCACGATAGACTTTAAAAGTACCTCCTTTCTCCTTAGAGAAAGGGTTTTTGCATACCAACCATTGAGTCTTTTATTGAGTCTCTCACCAATGAAACCAAGGCGTTTTTGCTTCGAACCACTAAAACATTCCGGTAAGTCAAGATACGATCCATCTCCCCCTTCTTTATCAATGCCCAAAATCTCAGACATTAATCTTTTTATCATCGGATCAATGTTTTTACCAAACGTAATATCCGACTTTAAGAAATTAATTTCCTGTCCCGAAGCTTTCCGATAAGTTTTAAGCATTTCATCCGCAAACAAGAGACGTTGAATCGAGGGACATTTTTTCTTGAGTCTCATACCTGAGAGGCGACCATCATTTTTGGCTTTGTTCTTGACATGAACCAATGCTTCCGCAACAAGGATAAAAAGAAAAGGCGATAGAGGATCCCCTTGTCGTATACCTTTATCTAGAACAATATGTCTATGTTCTTGCCCATTCAACAAAAGCGAATATGTGACCAAGTGCACGCAAGAAATAATCCAAGCTATCTATCTTCCCTCAGACCCCATTCAGATCAATAACTCTTCTAAAAGAAACTATTCCACTCTATTATAAGCCTTGGACATATCGGTTTTGATGGCTATGAAATCATCTTTACATCTCGAATTCGTCCTTAGAACGTGTATCATTTCATGAGCGATAAGCAAATTGTCTGATATTAATCTTTCTTCTACAAAGGCACCTTTCATAGGGGAGACTAGCTTTGGCAAAATATTTTTGAGAAGAGAGCACAAAATATTGGAGATTATTTTGAATGTTGTAGAACAAAGGCTAATCGGTCTTAAATCATTTATGGCTTTTGGATTCTGAGTCTTGGGAAGTAAAAATAATTGAGTAAAATTCCAGACCAGAGGGATCGAACCGCTTACGAAGAATTTGCACACTTCCTTGATAATCTGTAGACCAGTAATGTCCCAAAAGTTTTGAAAGAAACTCGCCGAAAAGCCATCTGCGCCTGGACTACTGTTTTCTTTAAGTTCCTTTACTGCTTTTCGAATTTCACCATCAGTGATCTCTTTTGAAAGCTCAGAGTTTATCCTATGCGTTACTCTCTTTTCAAAACCTTCTAACAGCTCACTCGGATTTCCTGGTTTCGAAGAAGTGAACAGAGACTTATAGTATTGCACCGCAATTTCCCCTTTTTCCTCCTTAGTAAAACGCTCTGTTCCATGTTGATTGGTAAGTGATTGGATAAAATTCCTCACTCGCCTTGCTTTGAATTTCCCGTGGTATAAACTTGTGTTTTGATCTCCATCTTTGTGCCATAATATTTTGGTACGTTGTTTCCAATACTTTTCTTCCTCGTGCATCTCTTTTGTTAGCTCTTCTTTCAAACGGCTTAAAGTCACCAGATCCGAGGATTGTTTTGTTGATTCCAGATCAAAGTTTTTTTGAAGTTTGTTGATCAACACTTTAGAATTCGGAATAGATTTTCTCTTCCAGACAACCAAAGCTTTACGACATCTGACTATACAGTTAGCAACATCTCCCCTTGAATCCAAATTTTGATTGTTCCAACAGTCCTTAATCACTTTTCTTATGTCTTGTTTCACAATCCAACGCTTGTCAAAAAAAGAAACGGCCCTTCAGTTGTGTTTTTTTCCAAGAGCTTTTACTACCATCGAACGATGATCCGAGCCCCATCTCTTGAGGAATTCAGCTTGTGATCTCAGAAATAAAGTGAACCATTCAGCATTACCAAATACTCTATGTAAGCGATATTGCATCCGTACTTTCTCTTTTAGATCATTGTCCTTTAGGACTTCTCATACTCCCGCCTATGAGAAGACATTACACTTGTCTCATAACTCTTTGATTATGCAATCTGTAATGAAATCACGAAACACAGCAAAGGACGGTTATGCAGGTAACGAACCACCAATCTTTTCTAAGTTATTCATGATTTCATTGAAGTCACCTACTAACAACAAAGCACCATCTCTGTTAAGACCAAAAGACTTAATAGCCTCCCATACTTCTACTCTTCTTTGTCTTATCGGGTCTCCATAGATGAAAGTGATGAAATAAGTATTTGATTCAAACTCAATCTTAACATCAATCCATATGTTACTTGAAGATATAATCTCCATCGTATGTGTGTTCCGCCATAAAAGAGCCAAAGCGCCACTAAGGCCAATCAGACCAACCAAGAATATATGATCAAAACCCAAAGTTCGTTGATTGCTCATAACATAGTCACTAGAGTATTTAGTCTCTAGGAGAAACATGAAGTCCAGGACATGTCGACTACACATATCCTCTAGGCGTCGAATTATAAAGTTACCTCTCAACCCTTGGCAATTCCAAATGAGCATTGTCATTGGGAAGTGGATGGTTTAAGGATAACCATCGAACCTTCTTGTTGTTTAGCAGCTTTAGATGAAACTCCTTCTCTGCCTCCCTTTTACCATTCGAGTATGACTCTTGGTTGTTTCGTAGCTGAGGAGTTTGATTCGTAACAACTCCTACTTTAGTAGTGTCCTTGTTCCTTCGCTACCATGTTGTTGTGGATTTCTTAGAACCATTAGATTTTGCAGCTAAGTTTGGTGCCTTTGGATCCACACGTCCTATTTGAAAGGTTGGGATAGAACTTTGTAACACTTAATTCAAGGCATTGTGTAGCACATTATTACCACCTTGGAGTACATTCTGATCTGAAGATAGATGAGGCTCTTGTATTTCTTTCCCAATCGATAATTCTACTCTTTTTTGAATCATATCCAATGGATTCTCGATTAGTGCTGGATTATCTCTCATTATTTCCCCCATTTTCAGCTCTTTACTCTCCTGTGACTTGATGTTGATGGCCTTATTCACCATCGGATTCTGATTCTCCAGGTGGTTTTCTTCACTTCTGCCCTGATTCACTACCTTTATGTTTTCTTCACTAGCTTCAGTAAAGCGATAATCAAAAACTCGACTCTGGTTCTTGTTGTTCTGTTTACTTATTATTGATCGACCCTCAAATCTTAAATAGGAGCTTTTCGCCTCACAATTTTCCGATAATTCATCCAAAACCTTCTTCATTATATACTCTCTGATGGCTCGTTCTGCAGTATCGTCACAGATCATGTATAGCTTTTTTGTTCAAATACCTCTGGGGCAACAACATTTGGTCGTGGAGCAAAGCCAGGAGGGACCGAGGGAGCTAGCATCAATATGAGCTGCTCAGACAAGTTGTTGTGATGTATTTGTGGTAATAAGGCTGAGACCCGTGGCTGTGGAGACATCATCGCTTTTTTTTACTAGCATTGTTCTACATACATAGGCAGCTTTGTTTCTCATGAGTAAGTCTTAAACAATGGAAGCATTTCTTTCTGACTCTCTCATACTCAACCTCCACTCTCACCACTCCACCATTCGGAAGATTAATATATTTGAAATCCCACAGAGGTTGATTCAGATTACCAACACTCTGACATAACTCTTTAGATGTGGCTTTTCATAATCGAATTCAACCTCCTTAACATGACCAATCCTATTGGCTATTAGCTTGATTGTCTTCAGATAGAAATAGTTCACCGAAAAGTTATGAAGACGCAACCAAACTGGAGCTGTTTGAAGGAAGGAATTCGGAGGATTCTCGACCCATCTATCTAGTACCATTCCCCAATCATCAAACGTTCACCGTGCTTCATGACCGCCTTTATGTCCGATTCTAGTTCAAAAATGAATTGAAATCTTTCTCGTGATATAGCTATGTCTCTTACCCTTTCATAAATCTTCCAAATTTTAGGCATAATCCTAAGCATTCGAGCCATATTTTGACCATCAAGATTTAAGAATCTCCCAATTAAACTCCGAGAATTTTGAGGAAAGCCGTAAAACTTTCGTCATCTGGAATATCATAGGCTCATCTTTTTCTATAGACATTTCCTGCAATGCTTTGTCCAAAACACCATCCATGACTAAAAGAAATAAACTCTGTCTGCGCCAGAAACTAGTTTTTTGCTATTGCAATCTTCTCTGTTTCGGCAGCCCTACTTCCCGCCAAGCTAAAGCTAACGAAACTCTCAATCTTTTTAGTTTTCCTTAAGTGGAAGAGGAGAATAATATTCTTTTGGCCATAAAAGGCAAGAGATGGCGAAATAATTTGGAAATCTTCCATATTCGCAACAGAGCCGACAAGAAAAAAAAATTTTTGGAGGAAAGTTCCACTCAAATAGGGCAAGGGAGAGCCTCTTACTGAGGGAGAGAGTCCTAAGCAAAAAATTAGGATTTTCGAGCATAACTTGTCACCCCACACGAATTAAAAAAAAATGACCAAACATAATAGAGAGATTTTAAAATTTCCAAATGACACTTAATTACAGAAATTTAAATCACCACAAATACAGAGATTTTTCTGTAAGTTAAATTGAATGTGTCCTATTTTATGATTAATCTTGAAAAAGTTTTTGATAGCCAATAGTAATTTTAAAAAGTTTTCAATCTAAAACATAATAGAAAATGAATATTATAGGAATGATTAGGTTGTATGACTTCTAAACCCTCAGGCATTGGTGTTAAGGAAACAAAACTTCAGTATGTTGCTCTTTCCAGTCCCAAACTTGGAGTCAAACAATTAAGTCAGATGTAGGATTAAAATGTATACAAATACTATTAGTTTTGAATCTTAAAATATCAGATATTAAGTTTAAATCAATGTGAAGCTGTGTACAATAAGATAATACATATTAGCACCATAGAAGTTTGTAGTTGGAACATCATTATACATTTATATTCCCTAATTCCTCATGAGTCGTTCATTGTGTTTCCTTTCTTTTTCCTGGATATTACTTCTTTCTCACTCTTCATGTTTTCAACTCTCTTTCTTCTTTGAGTGGTCATTTCATAATTTCTTCTATGAATTTCGAGAGCGTTGATTCTTGATTGAAAATGAGATCAAAAGAATGGTCAGATATCTATGATAGAAAAACATGGGAGAGGGAGAAGAATAACGAAAAGGTTGTTGTTGATCAAACCTGGAGATGACAAATAATTTGTAATTGTTGAGTTTATTAGTGAAAGCCTTTGATTTATCTCTATTCGATCGAGATTTCTGAGGGCAATTTAGTAAACTGGGAAAAATATTTGAATAAGGTGATGCAGCTGGAATTTAAACTTTAACATATGTATTCATCTTTAAAATCACCTATCTTTCGCCAAAAAAAGAAAAAAAAGTCACATATCTATCTCTAGATCATCTTTGAAATAAAAAAAGCTCTCTGCTTTTGTGAAATTCATTGATTCCTGAAGAAAACAATCAAGTCAACTAATACATCAATATGAGTTTGTTTGATTGATCAATAAATCAGAAAGATTGGTAATATTTTTGGGTTTAATGTCTCGACGAAAAACCTGTTCTCGAGCTATCATGTGGAGGGCGAGATCTGTTAATATCTCTTGCTATGCCTTTGACGTCACCACAGACCGACACATATAACTCTTCCAGAGATCATGTTGCAGTTATCAAGTGGTTGCATTTGCGAGAAGAATATATCAGAGTTCATATTTTTGAACGGTCATGGTCTTTAGCATTTCTTTAATCTGATCATTTACGTTTCTGAAACTCTAAAAGATTTCTTCGTCATCGGTGTGTTGCTTCAAGAAAAAGTAGTAAGTTCAGGAAAATAATGCATAAGTTAGTGTTTACTCTTTAGTATAGTTCTTTCACGTTCCTGCAGAATAATGGATTTTCAAGGCCAAGAAAGTAGATTTTCAAGGTCAAGAAAGTAGATGAATTCTTGAATCATGTACCTATGGATATAGATGCTTCGACGTTATGTTTCCAATGCCAAAAACCTTTACGATGCGTTTCCGCAACTGTAATTTACTTGAGGTAGAGGGCAAATACTTTGAGTTGTAGACAAAGTAAGCCATGTAGGACTCATTTGAGAAACAACATCTTCAGGACCCAGCTCCTGCATCAACATCTTCAGGGTGAGAAGCGAGATCTCGAAGATCTCTCTTCTTCTTCTAATGAAACGTCTTCGTTCCTCTGTTTAAGAGATCCAAGGGTTGTATCTTCAAATTCTAGGTGAGGTGTCGCGGTCTGAAAATAGTACGACATAATTTACATATTGTTTCAATCTTTGTATCGAAACAGAAGCATACATGATTCAGATATAAAAGGGCTTGATTCTACTTACATAATTCAGATGATGTTGATTTCCCATCAATAGATGTTTTTCGCATGGAAACCATAACGAATTTTGATGATTTCTTCATGTGATTTTCACATGTGTTAGTCTTGAAAGTTTCATGGCGAGATTCATCAACAACTTGCATGTCTCAACTTCATTTCTATCTATTTTCATGTAGCTCTCTTAGATTTCTTCGTACTTAATCACATGTCCAATTGGAGAAAGAATTGTATCTACTCAAAGGGATTTTGTTTTTATTCAAACACAAACATAGACTAGTGTCTGAATAGTTTTATAGAGGGGATTTTATTACCTTTGAAGAAACAGCTAAGTGATCTATCATCACAATAAGAATCAATGTAATTAAAGGAATCATACCAAGCTTCCTCGTGAGAGACATCAAGATCCAAAACAAACTTCTGCAAATCTCAAGAACTGTAAAGCATATATATACAAAAACCAAGGCTAAATTTAAGATAATAAAGCTCAAATTCTTGAGTACCAGTTATACCATTGAAGCATCAAGGAGCTTCTTTCAAGGCTTTCTTCAGCTCTTCTTCCACCTCACCCTCTTTCTTGCTTTTCTTCCCACCGTAATCCGTCGCCGTTCTCTCTGCTGTTCCACTAATCGGCTCTCGATCTTCCTTTGTTGTTATTGTTGTTGCTCTTATCAGATTCGCGGTACATTGAGTACTTTGAGTACTTTTTCGGGTTCTCTCTTCTTTTGTATGTTTATATGTGGGGAAAGATGGAGACGGTCACTTTATAAGGTTTTGGAGTCTATTATTGCATGATGAGTGGTGGGTTTAGACGTGTCTTTATGGGGACGAAGTGGACAATGAATATTACTCTGGTTTAATGGCAACGACGGTTATGAGAAAAGGAGCGGGAGACGAAGAGTAGTAATCAACTGATGGGAAGCTTGGATGTCGAGTACCATCTTCAATGGTTTACTCTATTTTTTTTACTTCAAATATAGAGTACTCTAAAAGTAGAGTATGAGTTTGCTCCAATGGTTCATTTTATTTTTTACTTTAAAAAATAATATTCCAAGTATATTTCATTTTCTTTTTGTTTATTAATTTATTGTACAATCCACAACTTTAAAATATTTAAATTTATTTGATTTTATGATAATCATCTATTAAAATTACGAAATTATTAAAATTAAAAATATATTTTAATGTTCTTGGTGGATGCGGAAACGATTTGCCGGATTTTAAATCACAACTTCTTGTTATGTAAGTTTCTATAATTATTATTTCGAGTCTTTTATTTTTTTTGTATTTTCAATATATAATGTTCTAATTTAATATATTTCATTAGTGTATTTTAAAATTTTAACTAATTAGATAATTAATTTCTTTTAGTATAATTTTATTTAAAAGTGAAAAACATAATATATAATTTTATTGGGTAATAATTGAAAACATATAAAAATTAAAGCTTACTTTGTATATAAAAAAGTTATACTCTAAAAATAAAGGAAATAAATAGTGTTACTCTGTATTTGAAGTAACACTATTCGTTTCTCTATTTATAGAATAAAATATAAAGTACCATTGGAGCTCATTTTACTTCAAACATAGAGTTTAAAGTGGAAATAGAGTACCATTGGAGATGCTCTTATGTTATAATGAGAAATTAGGTTACAGAGAATGGAAGTCAGAATGTCTAAATGATGGAGATAAATGGAATGTGGCGTGAGACGGGGACATATATTTCTCATATAGGCTCTACAGAAAATGTAAGTGGGCGTGCTTTTCTCCCTCGGCCCAAATATGCTTCAGATAAACTTGTGTAAAAGTTTTTGAAAGTTGTGGGAGTGATGTGTCAAATTTTTGTGAGAGCACAATATGTTGATATGGACACTTTGAGGATCAACAATTACCTCTTTTTTATTAGTTAAATTTTTTTTCAACTAATAAATTTTTTCAACTCGCGTCTATTATTTGAATATAAAAATAAAAAAATATTCATGTCAAGAAACGTTTGTGTTATAGAATTATTTCTCTCATCTTATTCAATGTCATGCCAATCTTACTTATGCAAGAGAAGGTTCAACCTAATGCTAATTATATGTACCCAATCTAAAAGACTAAAGTATCCATACATATTATATACATAACCGGGATATAACCGATACCGGTTATATCCCAATATCCCCCCCCCCTCAAGTTGGAGAGTGCAAATCAGGAAAACCCAACTTGCCAATAAACCGATCAAACTCAAGCTTTCCAAGCGCCTTCGTAAATATGTCTGCCAATTGATCTTTAGTCGAGACATGACATGCCACAATTGTCCCGCGAATCAACTCATCCCGTATGAAGTGACAGTCTTTCTCGATATGCTTGGTGCGTTCATGAAACACTGGATTTGCCGCAATATGCACAACAGCTTTACTATCACAAAATAATCGAACTGCACCGTTATGATTAACACCCAAATCAGCTAACAAATCCTTCACCCAATTTATCTCTTTCAACGTAAGCGACATAGCACGACACTCTGCTTCCGCAGAAGAGAGAGAGAGACAACACTCTGCTTCTTCGTCTTCCAAGATATCGGTGAGCCACCCAACTGTAGAAACCATCCAGAGGTGGATCTCCTCGTAAGTGGGCAGCCAGCCCAATCAGAGTCACTCCAAGCAACCAAATCCAAGTCAGAGTTTGCGCGAAGTAGAATACCTTGGTCGGGATTCCATTTCAGATAACGAACAACTCGAAGTGCGGCATCCCAATGTGCCTGTTTTAGCTTCTGCATAAACTGAGATAACACATGAACTGAGTAAGAAAGATCCGAACGAGTCACATCCAAATAAATCAAACGCCCCACTAGTCGATGATAACCCGCAACATCTGCGTAATCTGCTCCATCATCCAAAGTTAGGCGCTGGTTTTGTTCCAGCGGAAAGCTGGCGGGTTTCGCAGCCAAGAGACCAGCTTCAGAAATAATATCCAAGGTGTACTTTCTTTGGCACAAGTAAATCCCTTTCTGGCTCCGAGCAAGTTCAATGCCTAGAAAGTACTTGGAGAGTCCCAAGTCTTTCATATGAAAACACTTACTCAGATAATCTTTGAAAGTGTTCATAATTACCAGTGAACTTCCAGAGATTATCAAGTCATCGACATAAACGAGAACATGTAGGCGATCCGTCCCGTCATCTAACGCAAATAACGAGTAATCAGAAACTGACTGAACAAATCCATATTTGCGCAAAGTCGAACTCAGCTTCGCAAACCAACATCGTGGAGATTGCTTCAAACCATACAACGACTTGTGTAGTCTACACACTTTTGTGGGATCGCTAGTACTAAACCTTGGTGGCAATCTCATATACACTTATTCTTCTAAATCATCATGAAAAAAGGCATTGTGTACATCCATCTGATGAACTTCCCAATTCCGAGATGCAGACACTTCCAAGAACGACCTAACCGTAGTCATTTTGGCAACCGGCGCAAAAGTTTCATCATAATCACTCCCTTCAATTTGACGATTTCCACAAGAAACTAAACGAGCTTTATATCTCTTCAAACTCCCATCAGAACGCAGCTTCACAGTAAAAACCCACTTACACGCAATAGCCCATTTACCCTTTGGCAATGTCTCAACCGACCACGTTCTGCTCTCTTCCAGAGCCTTTATCTCAAAGCTAACAGCATCCCTCCACACTTCTTCTAACACCGCCTGAGAGTAAGACGTGGGTATCACATATGCTGTCAAAGCCATCAAGTACGCACGATGAGACTCTGAAAACTGATCGCAATTGACGTAAAACGATATACCATACGGAGCCGGAGATGTGTCAGGAGAATCTACGATCGTCTGAAGCACATAATCTTGCAATTTCGCAGGAAGCTTTGGAACACGATGACCCCGACCAAGTTGTATCGGTTTCGATATGTTCTGTTCCTGAGCTTCTGGAGAAGATATAGTTGAAGAAGTCCAATGACTATTCTCAAATACAGGTGCCAGTCGTTTCGGGGAGAGCTCTGTGCTAGAACTACGTCGCTGCTCAATCTCTCGAGAAGCTTCAAGAGCTTCTATTTCATCCACAAACATCGGTGGATCAATGGCCTCGAGGAGATTGTTCTGTGTCGTGTCAGGCTCAGGCTCCGATAGATCACTCGGGCCGTCGCATCATCAGAATCAAAGGTCGGAGACGACAGCGTATCAGAGGTCGGAGATGACGGTTGATCGGAGGTCACAGGAGACAAAGGCGCCGAATGTGATCTCTTCTGAGATTCACGTGTTTGAGCATTACGCAAAATAGAGGAAGGTTGTACCAAACCCGGTTCAGTTTGGTTTGATCCAACCAAATCCAATTCATCACAATTCGTACCAACCGGAATCAGACCATCATCTTCACTCTGCAAAACCGGTACAGTAATAGAAGTTGAACCTCGACTCTCTGCATCATCAGACCCGTCACATGAGTCTTGAGAATAAGGAAATGAAGATTCACAGAAAACTACATCCCATGAACTAAAGATTTTCCCCGTCTCAATCTCGTATATGCGCCATCCCTTCTTCCCCGAAGGATACCCGATGAAGATACCCTTTATGCTCCTAGTGACTAACTTATCTCCCTTGTGATGTTGATTGTGCGCATAGCACAAACAACCGAATGTCCTAAGATGCGTCAATGAAGGCGAGCGTTTATATAATATCTCAAACGGTGTATTCCCGTCTAACAAGATAATCGGCGTTCGATTTATAAGATAAGTTGCGGTTAAGATACATTCACCCCAAAATTCCAAAGGAAGAGCCGCTTGAGACCGTAAGGCTCGTGATACATTAAGTATATGGCGATGCTTACGCTCAACACGGCCATTCTGCTGTGGAGTCCCGACACATGATGTTTCATGGAGAATACCTTGCTCGCAAAAGTATCCCGTCATACACATGAACTCGGTTCCATTATCACTCCGAACACTTTTCACCATAGTTCCAAATTGTTTCTCAACATAGACAAAAAAAATCCTTTAGAACTCGAGCCACCTCTTGCTTTGTCTTAAGCAAATATAACCACACACTCCGTGAGTAGTCATCTACCACAGTCAGAAAATAAATCGCTCCACAATGAGACTTTGTTCGGTACGGTCCCCAAACATCGCAATGAATCATCTCAAATAAATCCTTAGTTTTATTAGAACTCGTAGGAAAGGAACAACGTGTTTTTTTTGCTTTTATAAAAGTTTTACAAACTGAATTCTGGAAATCGTTATCACTACTCAACTCAGAAATAGATAAAAAAATCCAAAGCACGCTTAGAAGGATGTCCTAATCATTGATGCCATACTTCAGCCGATACTAACTTCTTACTCCGCATAGCAGCAGCAAACTCCATCCCTCTAAGAAAGTACAGTCCATTAACTTGTTCAGGCACTCCAATCAGCATCTTGGTAATGTGATCCTGAATAAAGCACAACTTATCAATAGTCTGCAAGACACACTTCTTTTGCTTAGTCAACTGTGATACAGAAATCAAATGACACTGCAACCCATCAACAAACAAAACATTCTGAACCGTAAGCTGTGAACACAAAGTCACTTTTCCTTGTTGAGAAGCCATAGTAATTCTTCCATTAGGAAGTTTAACTTGCAACAGAACTACTGTTTCTATATCGGAGAGGAAACTACGCGAACCGGTCATATGGTTCGTAGCACCTGAATCAACAATCCAAGATGATAACAAAAACGTACCCGATGCTTTGTCTACTAGTGGTTTTCTCTCGTTCAAGAAAGCCACAAGTGATGTCCATTGTTCATCCGTCAAGCCCGTGAGACCAATCTGATCTCCGGCAGTCACAGCATGTGCCGAAGGCAAGGTTTGAACCGAGTGAGCTTTGGCATGTGGTTGACCACGAGAAGCTGGTGCTCCAACAATTCCCGATGCACCACGTCCTCTCCCTCCTTGGCCACACCCTCTCGGTCTCTCCTCCCACCACTCAAAATATCCGATTATACGAAAGCATGTTGCGGCTACATGTCCTTGTTTTTCGCAACTCGAACAGTGCAACCTCATGCATTCCTCTCTTGACAAGGCTTGCGTATAATTTCCTTGCGAAGGTGATGATACAATTCGTACAACATGAGCCATGGTTTCATACTTCTAATTCATAACTCTTAAAATCTGTTTCGAGTCTTCATCTTGTAAGAGTACATAGTATGCCTCATCAATGGAAGGAAGAGGGTCACGGGACAAAAAGTTAGACTTGGTCGAGCCATGTATTGTCTCATCAATGCCCGAGAGAAACTCATGAAGCCTATCTTCTTGTCATTCCCTCTCTATATCAATTCCGATGGCACAACTACACATCTTGTTCTGTCTAAACTCTGCCAGGGAAGTCCACAACTGCATTAAATTCCCATAGTACGCCTCGATAGAGAGACCATGTTGCCTACACATCACTATTTCAGATTTAATTTTTTGCACTCTCTGTCCATTCTTAACAGAGTACCTCTTTTGTATGTGTTTCCACATCTCATTCGCTGTGTCAAAAGTGGATAAAGTCAACCTTGTCGAATCAGTGATTGTCAACTTGATCCAGGAAATCACAAGTGCATTGTTTGTCTACCAATCTTCCACATCTCCCGATTCAATGCTTGGCAACGGAAGTGTTCCATCTGCGAATCCGAACTTCTTCCGAGACATGAGTGCCATACGCAAGTTTCCCGACCATTCTACATAGTTTTCTCCTTTTAGAAGAGACTCAGATATCACTGCTCTTGGATTATCACTCGATGGCAAGTCATACGGAGAAATCGTGCGATGTTGAACCTCAATCTTAGGCTTAGCAGCCGCTGAACTCTTCCCCGTTGAACTCATCGCCGAATCTGCAGGATTATCTCCATCACTTCCCATCTTGTGTCACGTTTATCGATCCCTTGAAGAATAAGCAAGGTAATCGAAAAAAATTTATCTTAGGTCTTCAGATCAATGCTCTGATACCATGTCGAGAAACGTTTGTGTTAAAGAATTGTTTCTCTCATCTTATTCAATGTCATGCCAATCTTACTTATACAAGAGAAGGTTTAACCTAATGTTAATTATATGTACCCAATCTAAAAGACTAAAGTATCCATACAAATTATGTAAATAACCAGGATATAACCGGTATCGGTTATATCCCAATAATTCAGGTTAGAAATGAGAAACTTGGATTGGTTTTAGATACTACAATTTAATTTTTGACAAAAAATGATCTAAATTTTTATTTGGCGTTTGATAAAAATACAAGTAATAATTGTGAGTATCAAGTATATATGTTAATGAGTAGCAAATATTTAAATAACGAGACAAATAACGGGATAAGTAATAAAAAATAATAGTGATACTTGATTCGTCCCGCAAGTAATAAAAGTTAATTACTTGTTATCCACCTTAACAAAGATGATTATTTGATTTTTAAACTAGAAACGGGACAAGTAAAGAGTATAAGCCATATAGCAAATTATTTTGTCCAGCCTTACAACTAGCTAGGAAACTTTAAATTTAGTAAAGTTTCACTTCTTTACTTTTTCCCATTCAACATATTTCGTTTTTTTCTGAGAACTCTTTCATTAAAAAAAACCTAAACCATTAAAAAAATGATCTCACAAAACCAATCAATGATGAATCCCACACCCATAAGTAATTGGGGTTGAAATTTTGCTAATACATTGATATTAGAATGATCTTATTTCGCTTTTTTACAATATTGAAGTGTTTTTCTGGACACAAGGGACTTTAGTCACATACATTTACCTACACGATAATAATTTTCTAGAAGAATTTAAATATTTTTTTGTTATGTTTGTCGCGAAATAATTCTTTCAGTGAAATTTACTCTAAAACCTGTCGAACAACCTACGATAACCACATTAAAGAAACTAGAGCAAAACATATCCATATTTGATGTAAAAGCTTGAGGAAACGAAAATATCCATATAAAACCATAGACAAAACCAACGAACGGAGAAAAACAACAATAGAAAATAGAAAAGCAAAGAAAATGAGGAAATGACGGAAGTGAAACGCCAGTATAGGTGCTACGAAATCACTAGCATGTGAGAGAAAGAGATTCTCTCGCTTTCTTTTAAGTTGGAGGGGGGAACGCTCTCTAGGTTAGTGCAAACCCCTTATGCTTTTAAAAAAAAAAACCAAACTTGTTTTTATAATAATTTCTATTTTTGGAATTCTTTATAATGACATTTTTAGAATTGAAACTATGTTTTTAGCTACATAAACCTTAAAACGCTCTTGTTCAGCTTCCCGGAGTATTCATTCATTTACACCTTCATGTCTTGCATCTCTGTTGTAAAATCGTGATTCTCTTCAATGATGGTTTCGCCCCTAGCATTTCTTGACATGGCGAACTCTCGTCTTCTCAAAGCGTCAAGTTGAACCATAACTTTAGGGTTTGCATGTGATGTCATTCTCTCTGCATCATTTTCGACCGTATCACGTGGTTGGTTATTGAGACCAATCACTCTAGCCCCAAACTCTTGAGTTGAAGACAAATTGGTTCGTTAAAAAGCTATGAAAAGTCTGAAAGTATGAAGATTTCTTTACTGATTTTGCGAATAAGGGTATTTTGCGAATAAGGAGGGTAATACAAAGATCAAGAGATGGAACCCTAACCTCTAATAATTGCCTTGAGTATAAGTACTTTGATTTGAGTTGAATCAAGTTGAATTATCTCTTAAAGTTAGTGAACATTTTATTTATAGTATAATGTCGACTAAGTATTTTAAAAACAGAAAATATTCTTGGATTTTGGTAGATTTTTTTTAGCTTAAAACTTTTCTTTTATTCATATTAGTGGTTTTGGATAATCGAAGTTGTATTCACGATTTTTTAGGAATAATTATCCTTGGTTTGAGTAGTAGTTTGTAGTAGTGTCGAAAATTGTTCTCAAGGCACATTTCATCCCTGGTGAAAAGATTAATTCAGAATATCACTATTAATCAATCAAAGAGAGATTCAACAACTAAACTAAATATTGATTCTTTAGGATCCTTCCTTTATTCAAAGTACATATATCTATGAGGGTTCATCCACCTTGATTTCTTGTGTCCAACAGTGTACGCAGTTTAAGCAGTCAATTTTTTCACTACCACTTTTAACATTCAAATTAAAAAAATTTCACATAAAACCTAAACATTTAACAACTTGAACATCAAACATGCTTTTCCACCTTAAAAATGTTACGAAAAAATAAACGCCATTTGATGATGTGACACTTTAATATTTTTATTTAAAAATGATTAATTAAGATTTATTATTATATAATGAATATATAAAAAAAATTAGAAAACTATAAAATCAGAAAATTTGAAAATATTAGATCAAAATGAGAAATTAATAATTGAAAGCAATTTAAAATAAACTCATAATTTTTTTCATATATTCCCTAAACAGAGTCTGCAAACAACAAGTTTGTAATACAACGGGAACGAATAAGAAAGATTCAAATGTAGAATTTAAAGGTAAGGGGAGCTTGGCTGAAAAATCTGCAACCTTATTTGATTCTCAATTTATCCAACTTAGTTTTGTATCCTCCAACCTATTTAACCAGCTATTGATGTCCCTAAGCAGGTTGTAGTGAGAAAAACGTATTTTCTTACCCCTCACTATGTTGGTTAACATCTTATTATCCCCTTCCATGATTATGCATCCATAGCCTTTGATCCATAGCTGTTGTAGGGACATAAGTAAGGCTCGTAGTTCCACTTTGAGAGTTTCATTATATACTTTTCCCTCTTCATGTCCCGATTCCAAATAGACAACGTTTGAATCTATAACAATCCACCCTGTTGTTCCTCTATGTTGATTCAAAACCCTGCATCATAATTGCATTTTACATACCCGACCTCTGATTTCTTCCATCGAGAAAGTCGCAGTGCTTTAGAGAGAGGAGTTTGAGTATGGATGAGAGAATCTAAAAATTTTCTACATCTTTTGTGGCTATACTTAAATCCTTCTCCCAAATGCTTTATCTCTTTTGATATAACAACAAGTTTTAACTCTTCCATATTCGCCAAAGAATCCAAATTGACATTTATCTTGTTAAAGAAGAAAGATTGTGATATGAAAGATCACCGATAATCACTGCCATTTTATCCTCGAATATCATATGAGAATTCATGATAATAGGTTTGATTACGTGAACTCCACACCATATCGCTTGTACATATTTACATGAGAAAAATGTGGTTGAAGGTCTCCTCATGTTACCAACATCGATTGCACTTGGTATCTACTAAGATGTGGCGATGATCTAAGATTCAGCTTACTGGAAACCCTAAAGACATAATGCGCTGGAGGAAATGTTTTAGCTTGGGTGTAATGGGACATTTCAATATGGTCCTTTGAGATTGACTCTTCCAAGAATTAACAACACCAGTTATGCGGAAAGATCTGAAGCAAGCATATATGCTGACGTAACCGTATACAGACCATCAACAGTATATGACCATCCCAATAGATCAACATTCGGATATGCACTCAAAATTAAAGACGATATGTGTCTGACGTCCTCTAGTACAACATTTGCTTTGATCTTCTCGAAATCCCAACCGACATGAATTTGTTTTTAGAAATCTAACACATGATGGACATTCATAATGGAGCCTTCTATTTGACGTGGTGGTCTCGAAGGATGGCATGTCAACCAATTATCCAATCAAATTGAAGTATTTTTGCCGTTCCCAATGACTACTCTCATCCCCCTTTTGAGCAAATCATGACCCTCAAGAAGAGATCTCTAAAAAAAGATGGTTTTGAACCGATTTTGGCTTCTTTCGATTCCAGTTGGGTAAGTACTTCATTACATAAGATGAAAAGGTAAGGCAAGAGTGGATCCCCTTGGCAGATTCCGCGACATGGTTTGATATTTCTGTGAGGAGATCCATTGATGAGGGCCAATGAGACTGATTCCACGCATGACATCACCCTTGCGAATCTTTGACACTATGTTATAGTTGGCGTTATAAAGCGCAATGAGTCTAGAATCTAACATCTTTAAATGGAGATCTTTCTTTGGCAGCATGCAAAAATTTGCGTGATTATGTTGACTTGGCAATACACTTTTTCTGAAAATCTCCTTTACTTCTTAGATGATTCACCTTGAAACTCGTTCTAAAATTGTTGAAAGAATGTCGCCGTAAAGCAATCAGGTCTTGGAGCTTCAGTGGCGCCGATGTTGAACATTGCGTCTTTGATTTTAGTCTCTGAAACTGGGCCAGTAAGTTGCAGATTCATGTCTTCTATACCTCGATTAGAGAAAACTTCAAAAGCTTTATCCATGGTTGTTGTAGATATTAATCCACCATTGAACAACAAAGAGAAATAGTTGGTTGTTGCTTGACCCACTACGACATCTCCTCGATAGATCTTCCCAACCTCATCTTCGGTGGCTAAAATCATATTCCTGGCTTGACATCCTTTTACTTTCAGATAGAAATACTTTTATTATGATCCCCGAGAGTGAGCCATTGATTCCTACTTTTTAGTTTCTAGTAGTATTCTTCGTCTTTATAGGCTTGACATAACTCAATTTGAATATTATGTCTCCTTGTCATAGTCGAGGTTCCATTGAAGTAAGCTTGATTCAATTTCTCTTTTAACAAAGCAATATGTTTCTCTTTGTTGGTTCGGTGAACACGTTTGTACATCGCCATCGTCTTTTGGGCTCTAGAGATTTTAGAATCAAAGGTCTTCTTACGGTCCCACGATTTTGTCCAAGTCTCGATCACTGCCTCCTTAAAATTCACATCATGAACCAAGTTATCATTGTAGCGAAATTGCCCTTCGCGTGAAGTAGACTTGGCTAAATTTATTAGCAAGGGTCGATGACCGGAACCTTCATAGTGAAGGAATTCCAGCAACGCCGATGAAAACTGGTGAAGCCATTCAGAATCCATAGCTTTATCGAAGCAACAACTAACATTGTGGTTATGTCTCTTGCCGATCCAAGTAAATCGATCTCCAACACTATTAAGATTGTGCATATCACAGACAATAATCATTCTTTGAAAATTAGTAAAACTATATTCAGGTCTTGAAGGGCCTCATATCTTTTTTTCATTAGAGATTATTTCGTTAAAATTCCCTACTAAGATCCAGGGACCATTTTGTGAAGTTGAAAATATTTCAATTCTTTTCCAAAAATGGTGTCTTAAGCTTGTTTTAGGGGGGCCATACACGTTAGGCAAAGCAAAAGTAGATGCATTCATTTCAATATTACAATCAACCAGATTTGGAGACGATAAAGAAATGAATACAACATCAGATTTCTTCCAAAACAAAGCGATTTCATCACTAAGGCCACGTGGAGGAACGATGAAGTAGAAATCATAGCCGATCTCGCAAGCAAGGTCTCAAATACGATAATCACTTTGCTTTGTTTCAAAATGGCATATAATGTCCACGAGATATAACCGACATATCTCCTTAAGCGTCAAAACTTCAAGTTTATATCGAGCCCTTGACAGTTCCAAACGGTTGTGCTCATTGTGTCGGTGGTGGTTGCGAGCCCACTGCGCCTCTGTCATTATCGTGTTCTTGTGTAGTCTCACTCCCTTCGCCTTTCTCAAGGAACTTTCTCCTTTGTTGACTTTCGGCTAAGATACTCTCCACAAAATTACGCTTGCGATTTCCACGCTCCTCATCGCCATCAATTTTCGAGTATGTTACATACATGTTCATTGCCTCCTCCATTTCATAATCCTCCATCGCGTCTGGGGCGTTTTCACTGCCAATGACAAGTTGTCTAGGAAAAGGCACCAGAAGAAAATGAGGATTAGGAGGTAATACTAATGTATCCACATGTGAGAGCAATGACCAAGTCAACACTAAACCACGATCAGGGAGCTGGCCTGCATCAGTTACCAAAGCTTCATCACTGGCAATATTATTAACATTCACCAGAGGTTGGATCTCCTAGAGGAGATCACCATTTTGATCACCAAGAGGAAGTTCATGAATCTGAACCCCACCGCGACCATTTGGTTGCATTTGATCTAAATCATCATCATCCATGTCGTGTTTGTTGTTATCAGCTCCGCCATTTTGCAATAAACAACCATCTGAATCATGAGTTAACAAACCACAGTAGATGCATACACCTCTAAGATGTTCGTACCTCAGGAAGAGAAGAGTATTGACCTCTGGTATAAACTGGAAGTGCCTCTGGAATCAGAGGGGCTCCCATACGTCCTAACTAATCTGAATCCTAACATACTCTACAAGATGAGTCGGTGTTGGGTTGAAATTAATCTCTATAAGTTGGCCAATGCCACGACCAATATACGTAATGACATTGCGGTTGGAATTAATTGGAATGGAATGCCCTTTATCTGCATCCAGAAAGGGATGAAGTTAAGCATCAAAGGGTTGAGTAAAGGGGTCCACCTTTCGAGAATTAACATTCGATCCGCAAATGACCACATACTGCATCTTAGAACTGTGAGCATAGACTCTTATGAGGGGAATATGAATTGGAAACAACGACAGTCCATCACGTAGTCATAAACTAGACATGTCGTCCACAGAATCGAGGAAGATTGGCTATGACTGATCGAATGTTCTATCTCCGAGGCATAACAAGCCTACCGATTATGAAAAATCGGTTCTCTCCCACCGCCTGCATTACAACCTCTGCCGGCAAGACCATTGGTTCATCATTGATATCCAAATCAAGATCATGAGTTTGACGCCTACGATTAGCAGCCATGATTTTAAAAAGACTTGATAGAAATCTAAAGAAGGAAGAATATGAAATTAAGAGCAGAGAATCATATGTGAAAACCCTCTTCTATGGAGTTTCTTTTAAAGCGGTTCAAAAGCAAAACCGCCATAACAGTTGCTTCATGATGTTGGAACCAACCCATCGTAGGTAGTTTAATCAAGACATGGTCCGGAAATCTAGAAAACGTGGAATCGTCGGAAATAATCGTCTCAGCCGTAATGAAAACAACGAAGAGAAAAAAGAAGTTGGAGAATTGATAAATTGCTTTCTACATCGCACTAATTATTTTTAGCGGCAGCTAAATTTAAATAAATTATTTTAATAACTCACCAATTTTTGTTAAAAATATACCAATAATACATTAATAAATTATGGAAATTATTAAAAAAATATAAAAAATCTTTATTGTTTCCTCATTTTTAGCGAGAAATACGTTTGAAATTTGAGATGATTAGAAAATAGTTTAAAACTTAAAAGTAGTATTTAAAAAGAAAGTTTAAAATGCGTGTAAATATCTCATTTAAGGTTAAAAGTGAGATTTTCCGAAATGCAAGCTGTTATTTATCAGCCTATTATGTTTCTTTTAACTTTGGGTAAGTCGTTTTCTTTATCTCTATTCCATAACTAATTTGTAAGGCAATAAATTTATGCTAAGCAAAGACACCCTTAAAGATTGGACGCAGCGAACGTCCACTCAAGGGAGAGCTAATAAAAAAACTAAACAAAGACGTGTTGAAAAGATATTTTGTGAATATTTAAATTAGCTATTCCGGCGAAGCTTATTTCATAGGAGGAGGATCTGACAATTGAAATTTTATATTATATAATAAAGTTACTTTCACATTCCCACAAAATCTTGAGATAATCAGTTTCCAGGCATTTTTTTTAATTTAATATTGTTAGGTACTTTAACTAATCCCGCTAGGGAAAGTCTATATATATATATATATTTTAATGTCATCAGTCCTCTTCTTACTTGCTTTGAAGACGACACGAAGAAAAGAAGGAAATTTCGAACAGTAATTGATCACACCATCAATATATATATTTTGTGATAATTGAGAAGAAAACATTAATTAAAAATAAACTGTATCTTTTAAGATTAAGTTAGTAAACTAATTTTTAGACGGTAGGAAAAAAAAGTTTAAGTTTTCATGTTTAGGGTTCAATATTTAAGGTTTATCTTGAAATTTTAAGGTTTAGTTTTAGGGTTTTAGATTTTAAAACTTAATTAAGACTTAGGATTTGGGTTAGATTTTAAAACTTAGATTTAGTATATATTCTTTATATCCACTACTACCAACTTCATATTGTATATCAAAAACAAATTCCAAGTTAGTTGTCAAAATTTGAAAAAGTTATTACAAAATGAAAACACATTTTTAAATTGTGTGCTACATAAAATTAGAGAAAGCAGATTATAATCTTCTGTCGTTTGGACGATGACAACAAGCTTTTCAGTCTCTTTAAATTTTGACAACTAACGGAAAAAAATTATAAGTAAGTGGCATCAAATTAAAATTTATGAAGAAAAATAAATAACTAATAAATGCTAGATTGAAAACTTTTACTCCCATATTATTACCAGCTTTCGTCTTCTTCACTTTTCCCTATCTACTTTAGTTTCTTTTCACTTCTTATACTTCTTCGGCATGAGAAAGGTCGTTTGTTATCTGCTTCAGAATCCTATTCTGTTTTCAAGCAACGATGAACAACCTTTAAAGGTATATTTACGCTCTCTTTCTTCTCACCTTCATTAGTTTTGTTTTTGTATCTTCTTTGTTAGAGTTTTAGAGAGCATTTGTTTCCTTGTTAGTTCGTTACAAGAATTGATGATTAGTGGTTTTATCTTAACGCACAGAGCTTTAAGATTGGTTTGTATAAACATGTACTAGAAAATGATATAGGTGACTCATCTATATATTTCTCAAACCTGTTTTCAATTAGGGTAAAAGATTTTCAACAGGATTCGTGTTTTGGTTTAGTTTATTTTACAATTAATATATATTGTTCAAAAAGGTTTGTACTTTCCGTCGTTCTATGTTTGTTAAGCAATGTTATATGGGTAAAAACTCAAAGGAAAATGTTAAAAAAAACTAAATTTATGCAAATAGAAAATGTAAGAACTTGATGGATAAAATACATATATCAAAGAAGAACATAACTAGTCTATTATATGATATCTGATTAATGTTCATAACTAAATGAAAGATTTCAATTATGCTATGTATAAAAATCATGACACCATTACCAAGCCAAATTGACCACAATAGCAAGTGAATCATGCATTATGACATTCACTTACAATTTTTTTTTTTACAAGATCACTAACAAAAAAGACATTATAAAAGACATTACTCATAAAACAAAACTTAACGCTCCCTGAAGATCGTAGTTTCTAAGTTTCTCTATCAATACAAATGGCGTCCGCGACTCCACCGTATTCACCCACATAACAAAACTGGAGATTTCTGGCAACTTCCATGCTTTTTTTTGGAACCGGACCAGTGTATTTTCTTCTTTTTTTTGTCAGCAGGAATCCGACCAGGCAAACCTTTTATTTTTGAAAGATTTTCTAACTTTTGAAACAAAATTAAACGGCTTATTGCAAACTCTAATGAAAATTATCACGTTTTTTAAGCAATATTGTATGCGATATATATACTTTATTGTGAATGTCATCATCATCTATTGTTTTTTCGAAGGTGTCATCATGTTTTTTTTATAATAGAGTTAGCTCGTGTAACTGATAATTATGAAAGAAAAATATTAGAAGAGATTGGCTTAATCTAAATAATATCTATTGGAAATATTTTTGTATACTTTTTGCTTAAAATTTTATTTTCAAATATAATTTATAAAGTGATTAGAAAACAAAATTAGTTAAATCTTCCAGCTTTAATTCTATTAAATTTTTTTCCGAACTATTAAACATTCAGATTTCTTAAACTTATACTTAAACATGATTTATATATATATATATAAGCACTAATCTAATAATTCAGCTACTATCATGTAATGTTTCTATATTACATTAAAATTGAAATGTTATTTGAATGCTTACTTCTTTGTTTATTGATATACCCACACGGTTATGGTCTCGTGGTAGGAAATATTTGGGTACAGAGCCGTCTCAAACTATTTTTAGGCCCTGTTCAAAAAATATATATTAAAAGTATATTTGATGATGTAATATAACTTTAAAATTTAGTAATCACATTTATGGATATTTACATTTTAATAGTGATTATAAAGAATATTTTCTTTTTGAGTCTGGGCCCTGTTTAATCGCTCCACTCGCACATGCTAAAAGACGATCCTGTTTGGGTATGTGTGGATAATACTTCCTTCGGTAAAGATTGAATTTCTGTAGAAACAAAAGCACATCCATCTAGAAAGTTTAAATTTGGATTTCGGCTCATACAATTTACCTGATAGTTCGGTAACATGCGATCCGGTCATCTCTAATATTAGTTGGTTGGGAATTTTAGACTCGAAACAGATAGTGTGATGATCCTTCAAAAAAAGATTCTACATTGTAACACAAAATACGTCCAAACCAACATTTGATCGGATAGCCAATGAATTATAAAAAAAATTGAAGAGTGGTGAATGTTTATGAAATTCTGTGATTAAAAACCAATCGACATATATCTTATCAAAAAAGGAAATGAAAAAAAAGAACCAATCGATATGTAGTCATAGAAAGTCAATTGGGTTTGAAAGCGCCCAAAGCCGCCGCCCGTTTGGAGATTTGGACAAATATTTAAATCAAAATGGGCTAACGGACAAAAACTGTGGTGAATCATTACCGAACCGTTTGATCTTGCGATTATCACGGGCTGTTTGCAGACATTTCATTTTTTTTTTTGAAAAAGATTTTGTACAGTATAAAACAAATTTAAATAATATAGTGTTTGATCGGTAAAGGATTTAGGGGCTGGAAAAAGGTAAAACAAAACTACAATCTAAAATTTGAACCAACCGCATTTTAGCTTTTCTTTTTTTTTTTCCTCAAAACCTAACAAATTTATTTTTTTATTTTTTTGGCGGTAAATTAAGTAATTTTCACAGTCTTATTGTAGGAGTTGTAGAGATGAATAATATATATATATATATATATGCATATATAATTATTTATACATGTTTAAATATCTTCATATTACTATATATATATATATACATTCGTAATTATATAATAGGAACTATGCATATATAATTATTTATACATGTTTAAATATCTTCATATATATATATATATATATATATATACACATTCGTAATTATATCATAGGAACCATATCAATATGCCATATATATATATATATATGTGTGTGTGAATGGTTATGATTATATTATTATGTATTACATGCATCAATAACTCAAAATAATTCTATAAAACTTACTAGATCAATATGTTAAAAATAGTCTTATATTTATTATTGTTATGATAAATATTTAATTAGCATAGTTAAAACTAATTTACATTTAAATATTTAACTATATTTACCAATCAAACTTTTATTTTAAATATCTACCGTCCAAATCCTACCGCTACAGCCAAAACATTTACAGCCTAAATTCTACAGCGATAAAATCTACTGCTACAGTCCAACCAATCGGCCACATAGTTATCGAAATAATATCATAATTTTTAACAACAACTAAACAATGTTCTAGGGGGTGATTGACAAATAGACTTTTAAGACCGTGATGACTTAAAAAAATTAAAATCAGATTTTATCCAATCAATATATAAGTCTTAAAGTTCTAAAACTTCTCCTAAAATCACTCACAAAGATTTTCTTTAATTTTCTACTCTTTCTCGTCAGATTTTTAAACAGCCTACAAAACCTGACTTTATTTTTTTTTAACAGTCATTAAAGTTTTTAAAATAAAAGTCCAATATAAAATTTTAAAGCAACAATTCAAAACAATCACCCTCTAGTTTATTCTTTGAAAGTGTAAACAAAAATACATCAAACAACACATAAACAACTAATGTAAGTAGGTATGGGAATTAAACCCAAAAATCCTAACCAAACTTGACCAGAAAAATCTGCATTTGAATCTACACTGCCTGAAATAATCTAATTGGATTTCGTGTCAAAGTAGTTTGGATTTTTTGGATTTATCTGAACTGAATTAAATCTAAAACATGAAACATTTACACACATATACATATACCCTTGTCTTTACACATTTATTACGCATGCTCCCTCAAATATGCTTTTAAATCTTGTACCGATCTGAATCCAAAACAATAGAAAATGCCAGATAAAAATCGAGCAACTCGAAAAAAATTTGATTTTGGACTCATAACTCGAAAATAACCAATCTCGAAAAAGTATCGGATTTATCCGAGTTTAATAGTTATACAAAACACAACCCAAGCTTGAAAAATTTGAACTGAACCTGAAACAAATCCGTTTTGAAAATTTCAAAAGTCCGAATGGGACATAAAATCATGAAACCCAAAATTCCAACCCGAACTGGACTCGAATTCGAACTAAACTGGAATGAGACTTCAACCGTCCAACTCAAATGTAAGAATGAAAAAACTATTTAGAATTGTTTTGAGTTTCACCGCTGACCGCATGGTCAAATCCGCTTTTGACCTTGACCTATTTAGACAGCGGACCAACATAGGTTTAATCCATTCGGGTTGCTTCAATTTGGACATACATTTTCGTTACTATGATCGCCCCAATTTTTTTTGACGCTCTACTTATAGATCACTTTAGAAACTTTCCTTTGGTAATTGATAAAAGTCAATAAAAATTCGTTGACATCTCTACTTAAACGGGTTTGACCTAACGAGCCCTAAAACAAATCCGACTGGATAATTTGGAAGTTAATTGTCATCTATTCCAAAAAGCAAAACCTTAAACTGACCAAAAAAATTAACAGATAAGATCAAAAACTAAGATTCATCTTCCACATATTTGGATGGCAAAGCATAACCAAAGACAAGCTTCCATAGTTTACACACTAGTGCTCAGTTTTCAAAGGTATCTTAATCAAACATTACAAGTATGTGTGTGTGTATATACTTCTATATATATATTCTTCAATATTCATCATCAAGCATGGTTAATTTTGTAGACCGTGAGGGAAATTAGGGTATGAGAAAACCAACCTAATATAGAGCTCTATATGAATTATGAAGCATTAGATTGCAAATTGCTTTAGTCTTAAAGAATGTTTTGCGTAGTAGTACCTAATCAAATTATGAATCTTAATCGGATTGTATATCACCACATATATAAATCACTTGCTAATTTCATCTTCATAATAATTAAGGGTTACAATACCACTTGAAAAGTGTAGCTTAGACATATAATATTAAGGTAGACAAATTAAAACTTAAAAAGAAATCTTCGTTGGTGACAGAGAAGACACAAATAATATGTTAACAAGAACACAAAACAACAAAAAAATTAATATACATTCGAGAGGATTAAAGGATTTTGCCTTACATGTTTAAATTTTGATGCCTAGTCCTCCGAAAATATCAAGATTTATGGGAACCCTGGTAGATGAGGCAAGAGAAAGAAACATATCATAGAATGCAAAGAGAGATGAATCATAATATAAGCTAGATAACAGTCTGGAATTCAAAAACTGTACCTCTAGGAAAATTTGTGTCACAAAAAGGCTGATGAATGAAAGGGTTTTGATCATACTCAAAATCCAAATTTTGAGGCAGAATGGAACTATAGTTGCTACTAGAACCCTGATCCATCAACATAAATTTCCCTTGTTGTTGGTTGTAACTTTGACTCATAATAGTCTCAAGATTCATCTTGGTCTTGCTTAAAATTGATTCTTGATTGTCAAACTCTTGGATTTGTTGCTTGTAGAAAGGATGTGTTATCTCTTCTCTTTCATTGAAGACCATAGACCTCTTGAATGGGTTCATGTTTTCAGACTGGGAGACAGTTTCTGGATGGTCATAGGTCATCTTACTTGATATCTCCTTTGCTTTTTCTTTAGCTTTGTCTCTTGATTCCTTTGAAGATATGCTGCTCAGCTCACTTTTCTTCTTTCTCTTTTCTGTCTTCTTGACCTCACATACCACTTCTTCTTCACAGTCCTCGGGGCTCGAACCATACCCAAAGCTCGTTTCGCCATCATCATCCTCCTTTTCCTCTTCTACACCGCCTTCATTGTTTCCAACAAAATCTTCATCATCATTGTTGAGCTTTTTTTCTTGGACAAGCTCGTCGATGGCGTTTCTTGATTTCTTGAGGAGCCAGTCTAATGTTTTACTAGCTTTATCAAACCCCAAGATGTCCTGGAGATCAAAGAACTGGCGAGCAATGTCAATAGAAAGCCTTACCCTCCTGTCTCTAAGCCCTTGTGCGGTCCGGATCTTGCTATGTCTATCTTTCTTTACAGCCTTCTTGACTTCCCTCGACACCTCGAAATCTTGCTGATTCACGGCATTGTTGGAGTTAAAGGCCATGTAATTGATCGGAGATTCAGGGACTGCTGACACCATTTGGCCTGGAGATGCTGTTAACTGATGAGGATTGTAGGGATTATGGAAGATGCCGTGACGGCCTGAGAGTGAAGAAAGGTAAAGAGAGAGAGGGTACACTCCATTCATGTTACCATTACCGTAATCATTGTTGGAAGAAGACATCACTGAACTTAAGCAGAATCAAGAATAATGAATCAAGAACCAAGAATAATGAATCAAGAAGCAAGAACCAAGAATGTGAGATATTTCTCTTGAAACAAAACCACAGCTTTCACATCGTCAAAAAGAGAGAAGCAGCCAACTAGAAGATAGAGAAAAGAAGAAACCCAGAAACAAGAGGGACAAGGAGAGAGAGAGAGAGTAAGCGTACAATTCTCACACCAAGACAAAAGAAAAGCTATGGAGATATTATTAATGGTGTATGCATGACAGGATGAAGAAGAGAGAGAGAGAGAGAGATGTGTACCAAGAATCTGATTAACTGTAGAGTGATGAAGACATGAAATTGTGACCGTTAACTGAAGATCTACTTGCAAAAATTGATTTTAGGTCTGATTTAGAAATATCATTTTCTTCCTTTCTCGCTCAGATTTACAGGTTGGTATCATGAGCCTATAGGGTTTACAATTCCTTTTAGGGCTTCTAATTATTTTTCTTTCTTTTTTTTGTTAATTTGATATATAGTGGGTAGATACTGCTTACAATAAGCTTATATATTTAATTGGAATTATACTCAAAATCAACTACTTTTAGTATCATCTTAGAAATTTTCTTTTACTACGTGTGTATATACAAGTTGGTACCTCCGTTCTTGTACAGTGCTTTGCAAAAGCAATAATCTAATTAAGACATGGCCCAGAAAATTAATTGTCAAATGGGTCCAAATGATAACATTCAACAACAACAACAGAAAAAGACCTGTGAAGACTTTTGATTGCTTTTAACAAAACAAAAAAAAGAGTTTTGATTGCATTCTTGATAAAAAAAAAGTCAGTCTTTTTGACTCAAGATTTAAGGCCATGGATGTTCTTTAATGAACAGTATTTTTACTCAAACAAGAAGTGTTTTTTTTAAAAGATCATATTCTTTTGTCCTGACGGTCCTTCAATTCTTTCTACATGTCATGGAAATTGATTAACCAAACTATATAGATATAGTACTTATAATGTGTGACTAAATAAAACATTATCACTAGTTTTAGGGTTTTGTCAAAAGTCAAAAAAAAGAGAGAGAAAGATGCTTTAATGTGACCTGAGTTGGTTCCCCCCAGTACAACTGCATCAAGATTTTGAAAACATTTGTCGTTTTCCTTTTGACGTCCTTAGCTATTAGTCAAGGGTTATAATTTTATAAAAGCCCTATATATGTTCCAAGGTTTTTGCAAATAAATAGTTGGGGTGCATTGCATATTGTTTTTAGCAAATTAGGTCATTTTAAAGGTATAGTAGAAACATGATAGTTTCAAAGGATAAATTTGAGAATTTTTCCTTTAAAATGAAATCAAAAGATGAGTTAAATATTTTAAAAACTGAGTTTATACATAAGATTTAAAGGATATTGATTTAGGTTTGATGAGGAGCTAAGAGTTTAGGTTTCACTTTTAGGATTCAATTTGCTTTAGTATTAAATTTTTTGGATTAGGGTGAAAATCTAGAACTCGCCTCATTCCCCATTTGGCTAGAGCTATGAAATGCCTCCCTGTAATCTTTCTATGACGTTGGCGTTAAACTCATTGTTAGCTTAGTAGGTAAGCCAAAGTTTGTCACCCATCAATAGCTAACAAGAAAAATCTAGAGGTGGTGAAGATTCTGACCATCATTGATCCTAGAAAGCTTTTACACGAGGTAGTAAATGCACAATTTGAATCGAATGAAGTTAGGCGGCTTTGTATCTTTAGTCCATAGATGCTTCCAGTTTGCTCTCAATATCAGGAGGTCTTAACCTCCGCTTTTGCAGGTAAAGACATCATGAGCTGATATAGCTTTTACGGCGTCATCTTGTAACTCGACCAAGTTTGTGAGGACCTTCGTGGGGGAGCTATATGTTGATCTTCATCTTGACTCTCAACAAACTGATTTACACCAATAAAGTACATATAATAGATCTTCTGCCACATGGGATTCCATTGACAACAATGAGTCTGAATTTACTAGATTTCTCTTGAGGAAACAAAAGAAGAGAGATGATCGGAGCAGAGGCCTCACCCACTGGGTCAAAGTCAACTCAATTGGCCGCACAATAATAAAAAAAGAACATGTACGACTAACTAAGTAACTCTTACCTACGTCTCAATCAAAT
Organism: Anastatica hierochuntica; assembly: GCA_900406275.1. Lineage (NCBI taxonomy): Eukaryota > Viridiplantae > Streptophyta > Magnoliopsida > Brassicales > Brassicaceae > Anastatica > Anastatica hierochuntica. Next base: position 7,420 of record OVAN01000791.1, on the reverse strand, counting down.
ATGCTACAACTACATACCCAGACATTTAACCCGAGGTTCTCAGAACACATCCGAGATCCCTAGATCAATATCTGAGTATGTCTATCTTAACAGACTTAAGCCAAGGCTTTGCAACCCCAGTTTGAATTCGTTAGTTGGTTCGTCCTGGACAAGGACTAGTGTCATATGAAGCCCACATATCTTTTACAGAACATACTTTATATATATCATTTAGGTTCAAACCATATTAAACACATATATGCTCGGCCGATAATTTAAACATACTACTTATTACAAACATTCATTGTCTTTGCAAAAAGGCAGCAAGTCTACACCATCAACTAATGCTTCTTTAAAACCCGCTTACTATTCCACTAGGGTTACCTGCAAAACAAAGAGTCTATTGAGTAATTATTTTGCTCAGTGAGTTCGGTTACATATTACCCCCATTCCCACATGCAACGATCTCAATCACGCATATAACAACCCAAGCACATTGTAAATCAGATCACAATCATCCACTTGTCCGAGAGTGGTTAGATCCTACAAGATCATCGAGGCTTGCTGTGAGACCTTTGCTAATTTTTCTTAACAGTTTGCGTTTTAATCGATTTTAGACAAGTCTTTTGGTTAAGCTAATCATCATAGAAAAATAACTTAACTTAGCATAGGTAAATTTTTGAGGTTTTCGGTATAATGATCAATTTTCCATAAGCTACTACTGTTTCCTATAAGCTATTACATTGCCTGAACATCTACCCTTAAACAATTAATCCATCCATCCATCACTCCTAGCCATGGTCCGCGTGCTGCTCAGACAGAGCCATCTTGGCTAGAATCAAAACCTACATTCACACGGAATGCATCAGCAAAGAATTGTTGAGTGAGATCGGTCATCCCGTCCCACCAACCATGAATAGAATCAACCACTTTAATCAATTCATTTATCCAGTTAATTCAATTTATGAGTTTACACTTAGTTCCAGTATTAATCATGTAAATCCGACCATTAGCCTTAGCAGTATTCAATGAATTCAGTCAACGACTCTTATTAACAGAAAACTCGGCCATCGGCCATAAGAACAGTGAATACTCGGCCATCAACCATCAATCAAGCATTCACGACCATTCAGACTTTACAGAAAACTATGAAAGGCTACAATCATGAACTCACTTTTGCCTTATAGTCAAATGTTTGGTTCAGATGGTCACATATAGTCTCGCCAGTAAATTCCGCAGTTAGTCGCCTTGATCAATACGTCGGTCCAGTCAAATCGTCTCTCTCCAAATCAATCGCCTTAGAATTGCTCTCTGTTTTCTTTCTTAGTTCTTATTCGCAAAGAAGACGATAACTGACGAGCCCTTTCATTTAATCCATCAAAACGCTGTATTTTGGCTTAAGGAAACCGCCCATAACCGCCCAGGCGCATGTTCCCCTGGGAAATAATTGTTCCCGCAAAAACACTTACGCCAATTCACATTTTCGCGTGAAAACTGCCAAGTATCAGTTCCCGCCATTTTTTTGGGCAAAAACTCAAAAAAACAAGGCCAAATGCCCTGTCTGAATCATACCTGTCTTTTCTGAATCAAGACCAACCATATTTGGATCCGACAAGGATAACTGCTTGGTTTGAACTGACTTAGCTTAGCTCGGCCAGACAATCACTGTCTGGAATCCGACCAGCCTAGTCCAACTAACCAGTATAACTCAACTGCCCAGTTCAGCCAACTCAGTTCAACTATCCAGCCCAATCTTTCCTTAAGCACACATTGGCTCCAACTGAACCAATCCCTCCAGCTCAATTCAAGCTCGCCGATCAGATCAATACCCTTTATACTCTGATCATCTTGACCGAATCCTACACTTGACCAAGCCATCCAATCATCTCTATGATCTTGGTTAAGTCTACATTCAGATTCCCCTTGACTGCTTCAGTCCGATCATGACGATCCTTGATTCGATCTAATCCTTCCCATGGATCTCAATCCGGACAAGTGACTCATGGGCCATCCATGATCGAGTGGGTATGCTTATCCATGGTCTATCCACGACCAAGTCTAGGGGTCCATCCAGTCCGACTATACCCACCCCCTTATAATAGCATAACAACCTTTTTATGATCTGGCACCAATATATATTATATGTGTCTGAGGAGTCACTAAACCACTCCTGGTATAGTTTTCCCAACACTTAGCCGAATTTCTTTGGCTTTCCTTCTAGTTTATGCATATTTCATGGCCTAATCCTTAGTCTTATTCTGATTTTCCGAACACAGGTGTTACAAGTCTCCCCCTTTGGATTAAACTCGTCCTCGAGTCTTATTCTTTTTTGATTCTTCTTTTTGTTTCTCAAACCACTTAGAAAACTCAATTTTCATTCTCTCTTCTAGTTCCCAGGTAACCTCTTTGACTCCACCACATTCCCAAATTACTTGGATCATTTTGATCTTTCTTCTTCTTTCTGCCTTAACCTTTCTGTCCATAACCCGGACTAGTCTTCCTTCAACAATTAAGTTTTTCTTTAAGTCTGATGGTGGTTCAGAAACCATTTTGTGCCTCTCAGAGATGCACTTCCTTAGCATCCAAATGTGAAAGACATTGTGAAAAGCAGCCATGGACCGTGGCAACTCAAGCTTGTAGACTACTTTCCCAACCCTTTCCAGTATCTTGAACGTACCTATATATCTTGGAGTTAGCTTAGCGTACTAAGCAACCCGTTCATTGCCCTTGTAAGTCATTGTTTTCAAATAGTCTAAGTTCCTAACAGAAAACTCCAACTCTTTCCTTCTCTTATCAACATAACTTTTCTGTTTGTCTTGTGACTCTTCCAACTTAACCTTCAGAACTCTGATCCTTTATGTTGTCTCTTGAACAAAGTCCCTTCCATAGATATTATGTTCACCCACTTGAGTCTAGCACAAAGGTGTTTTGCAAGGTCGCTCATACAAGACTTCATATGGTGATGTTCCAATGCTCGCTTGATAACTGTTGTTGTAGGAAAATTCTTCCAAGTGAAGATACTCTTCTCACTTGTCGCCCCAGTCTAGAATACAAACCCTTAGTAAATTCTCAAGTATATGAATTGTTCTTTCAGACTGTCCATTAATTTATCTGCGAATGATAAGTTGTACTCATGTTCACTCTAGTCCCAAACTTATTTTGAAGTGCCTTCCATAACTGAGAGTAGAACTTCAAATCCCTATCAGACATAATACTTGCAGGTGCTCCATGCAACCTGACAATCTTTTGGACATATTTCTCTGCCAACATCTCAATAGGGAGTCTTGAAACTTAGGATCATTGCGTGCCTAAGGCATTTTTCTTTATTGCTTTTAATCTCTTCTTTTTCTCTTCTTTTCTTTTCTCTACTAATGCCTCACACTAGAAGCCAAGGGACATCGAATCTAGCTGAGTTTGAGCCTGAACCTTCACGTCTAGAGAGACAGAAGAAGAAAGAGAAGTTGCTAGAGGTTATTGAAGAGTTTGAGTTTGCTGCAGTCATGGGTGATAACATCGGTGACGATATTCAAGTTCACAATAACCCTCTCTACCCTGGAATTCTTCCAGGAGTTGATCCACCTGCTGGAGGTGGTGGAAATGCTGGTGCTCAGCAAGCTGGCAAGTAGAATGTTGCAGCTGAGGGGCAATACCGCGCAAATCAACCTCAGCAAAGGATGGCTCTGGCGCAATATGATACTTCGGAGGCCTTCTATGCGAATCGTGTTGGGATTCGTCCGCCTCCCATTGAGAGAAGAGACTTTGAGATCAAGACTTTTCTCATTAACTTGGTGCAGCAGAACCGGTATCATAGGTTGCCATCACAGAACCCAATGCACCATCTGGATAAATTTGAAGCCATCTGCAATACTATTCAGCACAACGGAGTGCCTGCTGATGCTCTGAAATGTTGGTTGTTCACTTTCTCTCTGAATGACAAAGCTACATGATGGTACAATAGCCTGGAGCCTTCCAGGGGTATTTCTTCACTAAATCGAGGTTTATGTCTGTGAGAAACAAGATTGCAAAATTTCACCAATTGAATGCTGAGAGTTTTCATGCAGCTTGGGAGAGATTCAGAGAGTATCTCAATGTTTGTCCTCATCATGGGTTCACAGATTGGAATCTTCTCAACATTTTCTATAATGGAGTTGAGGAGAAATATCAGAATGCTATGGACACTGCTAGCAATGGTGATTTCAGCACCAAGACTATGCAGGAAGCTTATCAGTTGGTGAATAACATGGCTGGTGAATAACATGGCAAATAGTCAGACTAATCGCAGATCAAACTATGAGCGTGGTAGAGGAGTTGTGTCATCTGATGCAAAGAGGATTGATGATCTGCAGTCAAAGCTCAATGAGCTAATGAGGAGCGATCACTAGAGTGTGAACTTTGTTGGTGAGCAGAATGAAGCACTTGTGCTTCAAGAGCAGAAAATGGGACAGATGTACCAGGAATAAATGTCTAAGGAGTTGGCAGATGTGAATTACATTGGTGGTCAGAGAAACTTCAGTAATAGAGGTTTCAATCAGCAGAATCAATTCCAAAACAAGCCGTACAATCATACTCAGAGTGTCTTCAACTCTAGATTTCAGAACAAGAACACTGGGTTCAGGAAAAGTGGCTATCACCATAAGCAGTTTGGTTCAGGAGGATTCAAGAACAACTATGAGTCGGCGTATCAGAATCAGAACAAAGGACAGTCTTCTGCGTCTTATAAAGATTGTGATCTAAAACAAATGCTCCAAAAAGTGCTTGAAAATTAGACTAAGTCTCCTGCAGAGATCAATCAGAAAGTCGATTGCGTGTATAATGACCTCAATGGGAAGTTTAAGGCTTTGAGTGTTCAAATGAAGATGCTGGAAACACAGATTGCTCAGACTTCTACGAGCAATAGAGCTCCTCCAGGTATTATTCCAGGCAAACCGGAGAAGAATCCGAAGGAATTCTACAATGCTATCATGGTTCGAAGCAGAAAAATGACTGAAAATCCGTCAGAGACACCGATCAATCGATCCCTGCTTCAGATGCCCATTGTAATTTGCGAAATTCTGCGATTGATGAATCGCCTGACCCGATCGATCGATCCCAAAAGGAGGACAAGGATCAATCGATCCCTGTCCTGAAAGGAGGGTATCAGATTCTGGATAGAAAGACAAGGATCGATTGATCCCTGTCCCTTAAACGATTGATCCTTGTCCTGACGAGATGGTATCGAGTTTTCATGATGAATCGAAGGCACAGGAGGTTGAGGATGAGTATGTACCACCCCCACCTTATGTTCCCAAGCCTCCATATCCTTCCAGACCTCGTCCAAAGATCAAGAAATGCGAGTATGAGAAGCTGAAGAATCTCGTTGGTGAATTACATGTGCGTTTGCCTTTCATTGAGACAGTCAAGATGGTACCATCTCTTAAGAGGTACATGAAGGATATTCTCTAAGATTGCATGACTTTAGAACAAGGTGTATATGTTCTTACTACAGAGTGTAGCGCAGTTCTTCAGAATATCACACCGAAGAAACGCAAAGATCCTGGTCCTTTTGTTCTACCTTGCAGGATCGGATCTCTTACCTTCGAGAGATGTCTGCGTGACTTTGGCTCTGGAGTTAGTTTGATGTCGCTATCTGTCTCATAGAGGCTGAATATGGTGAACTATAAGCCCACGAAGATGTCTTTGATACTTGCAGATAGATCAGTTCGCAAGCCCATAGGTATTCACGATAACATTCATGTTGGTGTTGGGAAAGGCTATGTATACACTGATTTCGTAGTCTTGGAGCTTGACGAAGAACCTAAGGATCCTATCATCTTGGGTAGACCATTCTTATCTACTGCTAGAGTGATGATTGATGTTCAGAATGGTCAGATTGATTTGCAATTGGGTAAGCTAGATGTGCGGTTCAATCTTGATAAGTCTACTAAGAAGCCTGCCATAGATGGGCAAACATTTTGGATTAACACACTGATTGAGGTGATTGAGGAGGATGTGGAAGAACCTTATATTGAGGAGTCTTTTAAAATCTCCTTATCACGAGTTGACAAAGAGGATGATCTATTGAGTAAAGACACAATGGAGATAGCTGAAAAGAATGACGTCAAAGAAGTCTTGGATGGAGATGTTCATTCTACAATGAGAAAACTCGAGACCAAAAAGAAGGTGAAGCAGAAAGAGCACAATTCTGAAAATGCTGCAGAGAGTTCAAAGTTGACTTTGATTCCTCTTGGATGCGATGGAAGTGCTATTGAGTACAAGGTGAAGCGTATGGGCAGATTCAGACCTTTCTCCAAGGTCAGAGCCATCATTACGCCTGATTTTAAAGAGAAAGGCGCAACTGCTATGAAGAAAGCGATGAGTAGCATCATTGAGCTGAAGATTTTCGCTGGTGGAGCTTACTTCGGGGCGAGTTCCAAGGCCCTTCCAGACTGATCCATCGCACTACAGTCAGGCTCGTGACTTTAAACAAGCGCTGAGTGGGAGGCAACCCACTAGGTAGTTTAGTTTTTATTTTTAGTTAGTTTTGTAGCGCTTTTTGTTTTTGAGTTTTGGTTTTTGGTGCTTTTTACGTTTTTCGTATTTTTGGCTATCGTATTGCAGGAAAAGTTCACCAGTTAGATGGACAGGGATCGATTGATCTCTGTCGATGGATCGATCGATCCTTGTCTCAGATCCCATAGAAAATTGCGAAGTTTTGCGATTGATCAATTCATCTGATGCAATCGATCGACCAGAAAAAGACAAGGATCGACCGATCCTTGTCTGGATCGATCGATCCCTGTCTATTTACATGGCTATTCTACACGGTTTCAGGTAAGTTTGCTTTTTCCCCGTTTCTTTTCATTTTTACTTGCTACTTACCCCTTCTTGAATTTGTTTCACACCGAGACGGTGTGAGATAAGTCTGGGGGAGGTTATTGATTTTTTTTTTTTCTTTTGGTGTTGTTTGAGTCATTTTTATGTCTTTTATCGAGTCAGTCATGGATTGTTCATGCTTTATGATGAGTTCAGACTATTATCTCTGCGCATTGCACTTTATTTTATATGTTCATTGGCCATTTATTTGGAAGTTTAGCGCATGCAATCCGGAATAACTCACGACCAAACTCCCCACCAGAAATCTCTGGAACTTAGACTTTTGTCTGAAATGTTTTTAACTCTATTTATTTGGCTTACTAATGAACTATAAATGCTTTGATCCATGAATTTAAAATCAAGAATCAAACCCCATCATTCAGGATTACATCCCCATTTTTCTACCATCCTTTTCGGTAATCCTGAGTGACCAAACTCATCTTTAGTCTGGNNNNGTAATCCTGAGTGACCAGACTCATCTTTAGTCTGGCACCACACCCTTACCTTATCTCCTTGATTCTCCATGCATTTTTTTTATTCTTATATGCACACATGTGTAAAAACAATGGAAAGAATAGGGTAGACATGA
>OVAN01000790.1:0-48877 GCA_900406275.1 Anastatica hierochuntica | reverse complement strand
TAAGAATAGAAGTCAACGAGCTGCTCAAGAAGGGATACCTACGAGAATTCCTTTCCAACAAGGCTAAGGAGATGCTGGGTAACCAGGAAGAAGGAGTCTCAGCCAGCCGTCAAGCACCTGATTCCCCAAAGCACGATAGGGTGAACAATGTCATATCTGGGGGTTCAGAGATAAGCGGAATCACACACGCCGCCGCCAAGAAAAGCACAAGGCTTGCTAAAAACAATCATAACACCCCGANAAAACAATCATAGCCAAAACCTCATCCAGGAAGTCATAAGTTTCGCGGCTGGGGGACAAGACGGAATCCTGACACCACATCATGACGCATTAGTTGTCTCCTTGTCGGTAGAAAATTTTTTGGTGAAGAGATTACTCATCGACAATGGAAGCTCTACGAACGTACTTTTCCTGGGAGCATACATGGACCTGGGTCTGACCCAGGAAGCCTTGATCAAGAAGACCATGCCGCTAGTGGGCTTCAGTGGGGAAGTCAAGAAGACCATTGGAGAAATAGCACTTCCGGTGTGCGCCGGAGGAATCAACTTATCTACTAAGTTTTCTCTCATAGACTGTCCCTCCGCCTACAANCCGGAGGAATCAACTTATCCACTAAGTTTTCTGTCATAGATTGTCCCTCCGCCTACAACATGATCATGGGCAGACCCTGGATACACGAGATGAGTGCAGTGCCATCAACCTTGCGCCAAGTACTCAAGTTTCCAACCCCATGGGGAATCAAAGAGATTAAGGGTGAGCAAGAAAACGCTCGATCATGCTACCAGACCACCTTGAAGGGAAAAAACGGTTCCATTATAGCAATTACAGAAGCCACTTCCCGCATTGCATACTGAAGAGCCAGAAGTGGAACAGCTGGACGACGTCCCTTCGGTACCCGGAGAACAAGACAGAAACCTCATGATAGGGGCAACATTACAGGAAGGCATACGCCAAAGGCTGATAGATTTTCTCAGATCCAACGCAGACTGCTTCGCATGGTCCCACGTGAATATGTTAGGAATAGACCCAAAAGTCATAGTCGACAAGCTGCAAGTGGATCCCTCATACCCGACAGTCAAGCAAAAAAGGAGGAAGTTTGTGCCTGAACGAGACCAAAACATCAACGATGAAGTCAAGAACCTCCTAGCGGCTGGGTTCATTAGAGAGGTCCACTACCCGGATTGGCTAGCAAACGTCGTCATGGTCCGGAAGAAAAACGGCAAATGGCGGGTCTGCATAGAGTTCACGGATCTAAACAAATCTTGCCCCAAGGATCCTTTTCCGCTGCCTAACATAGATAAGCTGGTAGATGCCATAGCTGGACACCAGCTAATGAGCTTCATGGATGCCTTTTCCGGGTACAATCAAATACTTATGCACCCGGACGACTAGGAAAAGACGTCCTTCATGACCTCTTGCAGAATCTATTGCTACAAGGTAATGTCTTTTGGGTTGAAGAATGCATGATCCACTTATCCGAGGCTAGTCAGCATGATGTTTGCAGACCAAATCGGCCAGACAATGGAAGTCTATATAGACGACATGCTGGTCAAGTCCTTAGACGCGAAAGACCACATAGCCAACCTGCAGCAAGCTTTCTCCACTTTGAGGAAGTATAATATGAAGTTCAACCCCTCCAAGTGCTCATTCGGAGTAAGCTCCAGGAAATTTTTAGGGTACATAGACACATACAGGGGCATTGAAGCAAACCTAGGGCAAATAAGGGCGATCTAGGCAATCCCTTCGCCTAAGACCCCACGAGACGTCTAGACACTCACGGGAAGAATGGCAGCCTTGTACAGATTCATATCCAGGTTGTCCGACAAGTCGCATACATTCTTTGAAGCCCTTAAGTTCACAGGGAAATTTGAATGGAACCAAGAGGCCGAATATGCCCTCGTCATACTCAAGGAATATCTCACAACGCCACCTCTTCTCTTCAAACCCCAAGACGGAGAGCCTCTGCTCCTCTACCTGGCCATCTCAGAGCACACCGTGAGTGCCGTCTTGGTCAGAGAAGAAGAAAGCATGCAGCGTTCGGTGTACTACGTGAGTAAATCCCTTCTGGACATCGAGACTCGCTATAGCCACCTGGAGAAACTGGCTCTCTCCTTGGTCGTCTCGGCCCGGAAGCTGTGTCCCTACTTCCAGGCTCACCTAGTGATAGTCGTCACATCTTTCCCTATCAAGTTTGTACTCCACATGCCAGAGGTATCCGGAAGACTAGCCAAGTGGGCAACGGAACTTGGCGAGTACGATGTGATCTTCCGCCCTGCCACGACAATCAAATTACAGGTCCTGGCTGACTTCATAGCAGAATTCTCCCCGCCAATGATACCAGGGGCAGAAGAAGAGGTCAGGATCCAACAAGAAAACAAAGGCGAAGAAAAATGGGAACTCTATGTGGACGGATCCAGCAATATATCAGGGGTAGGCGTAGGCCTCGTGCTCATCTCACCAAGAGGAGAAGTTGTATCAAGAGCAGTAAGATGCAACTTCAAAGCCACCAAAAATGAAAGTGAGTATGAAGCCTTAATTGCGGGACTCAGCCTTGCAAAAGACTTGGGAATAGAAAACCTACAAGTTTACAATGATTCCCAACTGATCGTAAGCCAAACGCAAGGCGATTACCAGGCAAAAGACGCTAGCATGACCAAGTACATGGCATAGCTAAGAGGCTCGTCGATTTGCTCAAAGTATGCAAACTCACGCAGATCCTAAGGGAACAACACTCGCATGCAGACGCCCTGGCGAACCTGGCCTCAGCCCTAGAAACAACGGAGAAGACTAGCGTACCCTTGCTGGTTCTCCAATGGTCGGCTACTGACGAAGATTCTGAAGGGCCCCAGGTCTCTAACATAGAACAAGAAGAAACCTGGATGACGCCCATTACGTCCTACCTAAGAGATGACGTCTTGCCCAACTTGAGGAGTGAATGCCGAAAGATCAAAAGGCAAGCATCCCGCTACTGCCTGATCCACGGAAAGCTCTATAGAAGATCCTTCTCGGGTCCATACCTCAAGTGCATAAAGCCGGAAGACACAGACCTAGTCCTCAAGGAGCTGCATGAGGGCGAATGCGGATCCTACTCTAGCGGAAGAAGCTTGGTGCTAAGATTCAAGAGGGCAGGCTACTAGTGGCCTACAATGGCCTAAGACGCCCTCCAGATGGCCAAGCACTGCGATAAATGCCAAAGGCACGCCCAAGTATCCAAGCAGCCCCCGGAAAACCTCAAGGCCATAAGCTCTCCATGGCCATTCATGAAGTGGGGAATGGACATCGTACCTTGTGGTAGTCATAGACTACTTCTCCAAGTGGGTGGAGGCAGAAGCCTTAAGCAAGATTACGGATGTCCAAATCAAGAGGTTCCTCTGGAAGATAGTGGTAATACGATTCGAAACGCCTCACGAAATAGTTACAGACAATGGTCTGCAATTCACAAGCAAAAACTTCAAGAAGTTTTGCGAAGAATGGGGCATAAAGCTGAGTTACGCAACTCCAAGACATCCGCAATCCAATGGGCAAGTCGGATCCACTAACAAAACGGTAGTCAACCTTCTGAAAAAGAGGCAAGACGACACCAAAGACAACTGGGTCGAAGAGCTTCCTGCTACCCTTATGGGCATGCCGAACCAGCATTAAGACTTCCACAGGCGAAACGCCTTTCTCCCTGGTCTACGGAACAGAGGCAGTGTCCCTGGCCGAAGTCAGTGTCCCTACAGCCAGGTCAGAGCTTCTAACCCCAAGAGAAAATGAAGAGCTGATGGCTTTGTCCCTGGATCTCCTTGACGAAAAAAGGGAAGCCGCAAGAATTCGAAACTGGAAGTACCAACAAAAAGTAGCCCGCAGCTACAACAAGAAGGTACGGACACGGACGTTCCAACAAGGAGAATGAGTGTTGTTATGGGTGATTTTGGTCGCTCTTCTTAGCACTACGGAAGCTGGAGGTCAATGAATGTTTGCAAAGGTTGTTGGAACGTTTTAGCTAAGCTTAGAGATCGAAAAGATGGCAAAAATATGCTTTCGAATTGATTCTTTTCTTAGAGTTTTTCGTGCGTGCACGTTTCCCCTTAAGCTTGGTATTTATACATGAGTTTCATGATTATCCCTCCAAGAATTGGATATATCATGATTATCTGTATAATATATGCATATTTATCTAAAATACATGTCATTATCTATTAGTTGAAATAACGAAAATAAAGGAGAGGCGGTGGTTGGCTGGCTTCTAGCTTCAGACTATGCTTGGTCGTCTGACTTCTGGCTTCCGGCTATGGGACATCGTATGGCTTCCTACTTTTGGGCATTCCCCTGGCTTGAGGTCTTACTGTTGTACTCCATCTAAGTCCGAGGAATTCCCATGACCTAAATTACTCCCAACAGTTTGCCCCTTATTGCGCAGGTTCGATCCGAAGCTGTGGAATAACATGTCTTCCAGGTGGCTTAGGCAGGAAGTCAGCGGTCACTTGGCCTTTTTAGCTTTGAATTGCGCCTCCTCTGCTTTCCTTAAGTGTTTGCTCGCTTTTGGTTCAAGTTGTACCAGATAATGGGCACTGCTACGACGGGAGATTGCGTCTAGCTCTTTGTCGTCTGGCCTTGGGGCTTCGACTTTTGGATTCTTGCAAAGATATTTGCAGCTTTCAAGGGGGATTGTTTTATTGAAATAAAATCTTAGCTTTTTGACTTGGTGAGAAAGGGAGCTTATAGCCGTTGGCGGAGATTGATGAAGATTTGAAGAGGGAGAATATAACCGTTATGCTTCTTGTGAGATTCGTGCCAATGGTTAGACGTGTGCGGCTCGTTTGATTTCTCTTCTTTCTTTTAAACCTTTTCTTTCTTTTTCTTTAGCATTTTCGCCTCATCTTCTTTCTCTTACTAGAAATCTTGATCCATCTTCTTCCTCTCTTTCATAAAACTCTTGCTCTCAGAACCCCTTCCAAGCTTTCGATCCGCGATTAAGATTAGATCGTCTTCTTCCCTCTTCTTTTCGCTTGTTTTAGGATAGATTCCAGGGGTCGATCTTTAGGATTTCAAATCAACCTTAGCTTTTAGGTCTTTCTTGTCCCGTTCAATTCCTAGACCCAAGATTGAAATTTTCTTGAACCTAGACATGACTAGCTCCAGTGAGGACTTTTCTCTGGTGGCCTCATCCTCTGTTGGGGCCTGTGTTTGGAGGAGGCGTTTAATCAGAACAAGCCTGTCTCCTGAGGCTGAGGGATCTTCCGAGGACACGGAGATCCCTAAGGCTAATCCGCTGCCATTGCGATCTGCTGTGGGTCTAGAGCTCATGAAGGTTGAAGATTTCCTTGCCAAGCTGAAGGCGTTGGAGCCATAGAAGGAGAAGGCGGAAAAGAATGTTCTCAGCTTGACTGAGGAGAAGGCGAAGCTGGAAGAGGACCTGGGTAACCTCGACTCCCGGGTGACCACCTTTACGGACGAGATGTCCATAGCCGTCAATGGCGCCAGGATCATGGGGCGCTGGGAGATGGTCCAGGACTACCTCAAGGGTGAGGCCAAGTCTTGGAACTTGCAGGAGGAGTTTGAGAATTACAAGCAGGTGGCGATTGCGGAGGCAGAGGAAAATGGCCTCGAAGCTCCCACCTTTGAAGATGAACTAGCAATTCCTCCTTTCTTGGCTTCTACTCCTCCAACTGCCTCTGGGCCAACTTTTGGGAAGTCTGCCTCTCCTGATCGTCCAGCTGCCTAGCCTCCAGACCCGAAATTAAGAAACAGGTCGCTCTCCCCTTTTGGGATTTTTTTTGTTGATGGTGTGCCCCTGCATGGGCTTACTCTTGCCCCTTGTGGGCTTTGTAATGACTTTATGGCCTTAGTGGCCTTAACTCTTGGTTAGCCTTCTTGGCCTTGTTTCGTTTTTCCCCTTTGGGGCTTTAGAACTTATCTTCTGGCCCTTCGTGGCTTTTATGGATATTTCCTTTAGCTCTCTTTTGTCTTTTTGCCTTAGCAAGCTTTTGACTTAGATTCAGAGATGATGCCTAGGTGGGCTTCTTGTCATTAGCACTTTTGTCGGCTGGCTATTGGCTATTAGCCTTTGGCCTTTGCTTTAACCGGCTGGCTTCTGGCTGTGAGCCTCTAGCTTCGTTGCCTTGGTCGGCTGGCTTTCAGCCTTGAGCCTCTAGCCGTTATGCCTTGGTCGGCTAGCTCCTAGCTTTGGGCTTTCAGCCTCTTTGCTTTGGACGATTGGCTTCTAGCTTTGGGCTTTTAGCCTCTTTGCCTTGGGCGATTGGCTTCTAGCTTTGGGCTTTTAGCCTCTTTGCCTTGGGCGATTGATTTCTATATTTGCCGTGTTTTGCGAGAGTTCTTGAGTTCCAAGTTGGGATAATCTCATTATCACTCTTTTTTTTGAGGGAGCTCTGCTTCTTTTCCTTAGAAAATTTTTAGATTTCCAAGACGCGTTTTTAGCCTCTTGATACCCGGAGGTACCCTCTGGCTTTTGGAATTCTGTTACCCGGAGGTAACCACTAGCTTGGATTTTTGGCCTCTTGATACTCGGAGGTATCTTATGGCTTTTTCGACATTCTGCTACCCGGAGTTCCCACAGGGGGCCAGCTTTCCGGCTAGTCCCCACAGGCTTTTAGCCACTGCTTCTGGCGGAGTTCCTTTCCGACAAGTTCCCGGGATTTTTCAGGTGAACTTTCGGATTTCTTTTCGGCGAGTGCTAGACAGTTTTTTGGAAGGTCGCGGCGAGCTCCAACGCTTTTTCCGCTAAGTCTATCTTTTCTTTCTTTTCTTTTCTTTCCTTTCTAGTCTTCGGTTAGGTTAGTTAGCTGGTTCGTCCGGTTAGGATCTGTTAGGTCGTTGACCTCAGCCGGTTTACCCAGTTTGGTCCGATCTAATAGGTTCGGCCCGATTTTTGCCAGTTTAGGTTCTTTTCTTCAACTTTTCACATTTTTCGTTCTATTTTGCATGGTCCCAAGTTTCTTTTTTGGACAGTTTCCAAATATGGCAAGTTTACATATTTGGCAGTTTCCATTTTAGGAAAGTTTCCTTTTCGGGCTGGTTTTTCCTTTTTAGCAGGTTTTCCTGTTAGGTCTAACTCGGGTTTCCTAGTCCATGTTTTTCTTTCCGTGGGTGGATCGTTAGCCAGTCAAGCCGAGAGTTCAGACTTGTGGCAAATGTGAGGGCTAGACCATATACTCCTCATGCTTTCCTTATTCACTCTTTCTCGCGTAGTTTAATACCGTAACAAGTGTTGTTTGGTTGTTTGAGTCTATTTGAAGTCTATTTGTTTTCTTATTTGCTAACCCGAACTTAGGATAATAGATGATATCACTGTTGCTTGTCTCATATGATGTTTGCTAGTGTTTGATTTATAATTATATATATATATATACCCGAACTTAGGATAATAGATGATATCACTGTTGCTTGTCTCGTATGATGTTTGCTAGTGTGTGATTTATAATTTTATATGTGTGTGTGTGTGTGTGTTTGTGTGTGTGTGGATGTGGAGACCTGGGCGTGGTGTACAGAGCCGGGATGTTGAATCCCGGGATCATGTGTGCGGAGGGTGCAGGCAGCAAGTCGATATGTTGTCCGTAGCTTTAAGATTGATAAAGCGTCCACAATGGTGGTGTGTATGGGCACTTATTCCACGCTGAGGAAGCCTCTTCAGGGGGTATGGGCGATCACTGAATTTGCAGTATAGGACCATTTATTGCTATGTTTGGGTGCTTTAGGTGTCATGTTTGCTGCTTGTTCTAGGATTAGATTGCGTGGTTAAAGTGCTTAAGCCGGGTCTGCGAACTTATGGTTCTTCTAGCATTCTCCACCTCACTGAGTGACTCCCAAATTGCTCACCCCCTCTTTTCCCTTCTTCTTCCAGGTGTGGCTAACGAATAGTCGGATGAGCTAGACGAGACTGATGTTGTTTTCGGGGTTTTATTTATTTTTGAAATATAATTTATTTTATTTATTTATGCAGTTTATTATTAATCAAGTGGATTATTAGTTATGTTGAGTTAATTGAGTAGCAAGTTAGGGTAAGTGACACCCCGTTTCTCAGGAGAGGATGAGACGGGTGTTACAAAATAATATGCCTCGCAAGTATCAACTGGAACAAGCAGTTGCTTCTTTGAAACAAGGTCCCTTAGATTTTTCTACTTACTATACCAAGAAGAAGACACTATGGGAACAACTCTCTAACACTAGGATTGTCACATCCAAGAGATATAATTGTGATCATGTGAAAGAATTGTTAGAAAAAACAAAGACCAGCAGGATCATACAATTTCTTATGGGATTAAATTATCATTTTGCTAACGTAAGGGGGCAAATTCTAAATAAGAAGCCAAGGCCAAGCTTGACAGAGATCTACAATATGCTTGATCAAGATGAAAATCAACATCTGGTAGGAACAAATCAGAGGTTGAGAAACAATCCTGTTGCATTTCTAGTTCATAAAAATTGGATGATTGAACAAAATAAAATATTGTTGTCAAATGGAAGCTATCATAAGACTCAATGCTCGTATTGCTCAAGACTGGGACACACTATAGACATATGCTATAAGAAGCATGGGTTTCCACTAGGGATGTTGAAGGGAAAGAAACCTCAGAATGTGGCTGCTAATAGCATAACTGTTAATCAATCAGTGTCTTCAGGTCCATCAGAGATAAATGTGGAAAATACTTGTGAAGCATTGTCCAAATAACAACTTCAAGCTATGATCTACTACTTGAGTACCCATATTCAAGCTAATAATGTCATTGTTACAACTGAGACACCTTGTGCTTCTACTTCAACTTCTGCACCTGTCATTTCTCAAATGTTAGGCAGCATTTTTGGTTACTTCATAACTCTTTACCATCACTCTTATTACGACATGCTTGTCTCTTCAATATCTTCTGAAACAGATGTGTCTCTTAGAGCATGGATTATAGACTCAGGAGCTACCCATCATGTTAGCCACAATAGGAGCCTTTTTAGAGAATATAAGCCATTAAATAGAACATATGTTACCTTACGTAATGGAAAAAATGTTACAATTAGGGGTATAAGTTGCATTCAATTAATTGATGATCTCATTCTGTTCAATGTGTTATATATTCCTGAATTTAAATTCAGTTTGTTGACTGTTAGTGTTTTGACTATTTCTATGAATTATGAAGTGTGGTTCACTGCTCATGCTTGTTTTATTCAAGCAATTACTCAGGAATTGATGATTGGTCAAGGTAGCCAAGAGGAAAATTTATACATTTTAGATATCAATGATAAGCATGAAACTTTATCATTTACAGGTATGTCTTCTGTTTTGGTTGTTATAGATTCTAGTATTTGGCATAAGCGCTTAGGATATCCTTTTAAGAACAAAGTTGATTTGCTTTCTGATGTATTGAAAATTTCAAATAACAAATTGAATAAGACTCATCCTGATGCTTGCCATATATGTCACTTGTCAAAACAAAAGCATGTTCCTTTTAAATCTAGACAAAACAAATGTTTAAATCCTTTTGAGTTGTTGCATATAGATACTTGGGGACCATTTTCTGAACCAACAATAGATTGTCACAAGTATTTTCTGACTATAGTTGATGATTTTATTGGAGCCACTTGGGTGTTTTTAATGAGTTCTAAGTCTGATGTCTTGCATATATTTCCAGATTATATAAAATCAATAGAAACTCAATATAATACAAAAGTTAAAGCTGTTAGATCTATGGAATCGAAATTTACTGATTTTTATGCTTCTAAAGGCATTTTAGCTTATCACTCGTGTCGTGAAACACCTGAACAAAATTCGGTTGTTGAGAAAAAACATCAGCACATATTGAATGTAGTCATATCACATTTATTTCAATCTCATGTTCCTCTAAAGTTTTGGGGGGATTGTGTCTTAACTGCAGTTTTTCTTATTATACCCTCTCATGTGATAGAAAATAAGACTCCTTTTGAGAAGTTAACTGGTAAAATTCCAGAATATAGTAGTTTGAAAATCTTTGGTTGTTTGTGTTATGTTAGTACTTCACCTAAGAATAGAAATAAGTTTGACCCTAGGGCTAGAGCTTGTGTATTTTTAGGATATCCTACAGGTTTTAAAGGTTACAAGCTACTAGATATAGAGACACATTCTGTTTCTATTTCTAGACATGTTTTGTTTCATGAGGATATTTTCTCTTTTGCATTATCAAACATTATTAACAATGTGGAAGCTTTCTTTCCTCATGTTTCTTTTCCTGCTATCCTTAATGATATGCATTCTCCGCATTCATCTTTTGATACACATCAACATACATATGTGATATCTTCTGAGGTCTTACTTCCCACTGGACTGAGACCTCGTAGACAAAAGAAATTACCTTCAAACTTGCAGGATTTCTGTTGTTATAATACTAATAGTATTCATACTACTCCTTATCTAGTGGCTAACTATATTTCTTATTCATGTATCTCTGAATCCTTTCATGCTTTCTTAAGTGCCATTACCAAAATCAAAGAACCTCAAAAGTATTTGGACGCCTTGTTAGATCAGTTATGGTGTGATGCTATGTGTGAAGAGATAGGTTTTCAAGAAAGAACAAAGGCTTGGAGTGTATGTTCTTTGCCAGAAAATAAAGATCCTATTGGCTGGAAATGGATTTTAAAAGTAAAATATAATGCAGATGGTTCTTTAGAAAGATACAAAGTTAGATTAGTGGCTCAGGGGTTTACACAAGAAGAGGGTGTGGATTATGGAGAAACATTTTCCCTTGTTACTAAAATTTCTACTGTGAGAATTATCCTAGATGTTTCAGCTAAGAAGAATTGGTCTTTGACACAACTAGACATATCAAATGCTTTTCTCAATTGACGATCTTGATGAGGAGATTTACATGAAGCTTCCTCCAGGATATTCTTATTTAAAAGGTGAATCTTATCATTCTAATGTTGTTTGTAGACTTCACAAATTGATTTATGGTCTCAAACAAGAGATGTCCTCTACTTTGTTGTCTACGAGATTTAAAAATTCACAGAGTGATCATATATTGTTTGTGAAGTTTGTTGATGGGAAGTACTTGGTTGTGTTGGTTTATGTTGATGACATTCTAGTGGCTAGTAATAATGAAGCAAATTCTCAGGAATTTACTAAGGACTTACAATCCCATTTTAAGCTTAGAGATTTAGGTGCAACTAAGTACTTCTTGGGGTTGGAAATAGCTCGATCAAGCAAAGTCATTTCTGTTTGCCAGAGGAAGTATGTGCTTGAGCTTATGGAAGACTCTGGCTTCCTTGGTTGTAAACCATTATCCATACCCTTGGATCCCACTATCAAGTTATCGAAAGATTTAGGGGAACCATTAGAGAATCCAAAGGTTTATAGAAAGTTGATGGGGAAGTTGATGTATTTGGTCATCACAAGGCCAAGTATTGCTTACACATTGACTAAGTTATGTCAGTATTCTTCTAAACCAAGGGATGTTTATTTATAGGCAGTACATAAGCTTTTGCGGTATTTGAAGGGTACAATTGGTCAGGAAAAGTTTTACTCTGCTTCTGGTTCTCTTGATCTGAAAGGGTATGCAGATGCAAATTGGGCTGCATTTCATGATACTAGGAAGTCAATCACAGGTTATGCGATGTTCCTAGGTGATTCCCTGATATCTTGGAAAGCTAAGAAGAAGAAAACAATATCCAGAAGCACAGCTGAAGTAGAGTTTCAGACTATGGCATATGTAACATGTGAAATAGTATGGATTACTCGCATTATGATTGATTTGCAAGTTCCTTTACACCTTCCTGCATATATCTATTGTGATAACACAACAGCTTTGCACATTGCAAATAACTTTGTGTTTCACGAAAGAACCAAGCATGTGGAGCTTGATTGCTACACAATTCAATAGAACATTAATGATGGATTTCTTAAAACAATGCATGCTCGCACACATAATCAATTGGCTGATATTTTAACAAAGGCGTTGTATTCATCACCTTTCCGGGAACTCATGAGCAAGATGGGAGTTTTGGATTTGTTTGCTCCTTTACCTCCATCTTGATGGGGGTAACATGAAATGTGAAAATATAATGTATGAAATTCGTTTAGTTTCGGTACATATATTTAGTCTTGGTTTAAGTTTGGTTTATCTTTGTATATAAGGTGATGTAACAAACATTTTTACAATTAAGAAGAAATAAAAAGATTTTGATAATCTTCTTATTTTTATTAAGGATCTCATGCAGAGTTCTGCGATCATGCAAACGTCTCCTGCGTCGCCAATGCCATCGGAAATCTCTAACAGAGCTTTCTCCTCTCTTATGGCATTAGGGTTGGGATCGGAATCCTTCTTCGCAGTTTCAAGCTCGCCAGGGGACAATCTTACTCCTCTCTTCTCGATCTCAACGTGAGCAAAAAACAACCAAGTGGTTTTGCATTTTGCATTTTGTTCCATAAGTAAAGGATTTTGATGAATATTAGAGTCTTGCGAGTCTGCTTCAATATGAATTTCTTTAACTGAAATTCAAATGCCGCTAAGGTTTTTGATCTTGTGATTCTTGACACAAGCTCACCGTTTTACTAATAATCACTCTGAGTCTTGGTATATGTAACTGACACAATCACGAACAACCGTTCCAACAACTTGTCTCGGAGAAAGATTTGATAGTTAGCGAAGAAGCTTGCCGTATTGATCTACTTTTTGGTGGCTTTACAGGCTCATATCATACGCTTAAATGTTGTTTGAGGAAATGGAGAAAAAATGAGACACCATTGAATTCGTAAGTCTATGGTTTGTTTAAAGCTGGCTTTTTATTTCATGTTTGTATTGTTGCATCTCCTTGCTTATACGCTTCTGTTGTTTTCTTGTACATAATGCTTGAAAAGTATGTTCTTTATTATTACTTTGATTAAGCGTGGAGAAGAGTTTTAGCACGTTCAATTGCGAGTTTGTTCGTCCTAGCTTTAGATGATTCTAACTAGCGGCGCACACTTGCTCTATACCTTTTGGCTAGATTAGGCCAGGTACACGTGATGGTCTTAATATTGGCTCAAAAAATTACTATCACTACAGAGATGTATTTTTGGGAGTCTGTTGATCTTTCTTTTTGTTAATAGGCAGCTTATAATTCTGCAAAATCAAAGAACAAGTTCTGTCTTTGGGGAAGACATTCGAGACATGGAGATTCATTACTCTTTTCTCTTGCATGTGTCTATGTTATTGGAATTCTTCTCTTTTCTTCATGTTCGAGTGTTCTGAATACTAGTGGTGAAAATTCATGGAAGTGGTATAGATGTTGAAGAATCCATGTGATACAAAAGAAAGCTTTATGCATCATACTTATTCTCTTCAATTCGATTTAGTCGTGATTATATTCTGATAGTTAATTTCATTGCGATAAAGTTGGTCAAGGTTATGTATGCCTTTGTAATGCATCCTGAAACCTTACCAAAATCATATAGAGAATTTATTCAGAGGATTGGCCCAGTTGCAAGGCCTGTCTACCAGGCTGTATGAGAATGCTGCAGAGGTGGTCCCATCGATGTAGCCTCCTTATCAGCCTATAGTTCTAGTAAAATGGAGGCAGTGATGTGAAGGTGAGAGAGTTTTATTCCATCATTTCATGCTCAACTATTCATCCAAACACTAATTCTTTTCTATGCCAAAATGCTAACGCAATGTTAGCTACATTCAAGAAAACATTTTCATTGCACTTCTCCCTCACATTTGTCCCATATATTGTACTACACCTACATAAGGTAAGATTTTCCTTTAAAAATTATTGTTTCAGTTTCTTAGAATCCAATGGTTCATGCTCTAGTGAAACAAAATATGTGTTTTCTGAAGTCATCCTACACTTGCAGTTCATGGCTTCTACATACCAGACATCTTGGCATGCAATCAGAGATCCAATTTGATCGACTTTCTTCTAGTCTGCTTTTATTGGGATTTTTCAGGTTGCTGGCTTTTAGATCCGATCATCTTCCCTCATTTCGCATAGTTAGTTTCCTAAAACCTTTCCCAAATGTATGCACTTACATACATTTTGTGCTAGGCTTTCATATGTACGCATAGAAAAATTGCATCCAAGGACCATAAGCTCGTTTATTGGTTTGCGGGTGGTGTAGCAGCCCTTTCGGTTATGCTAGAAAAAAACCAGGACGCTCTGAGCTTGCTCTATATGTTTTTTCCCCAGCAGGGGATTCTCTATGGGAGATACTTGTTAACCGCCACCTTCTTCCCGATTTTAAAAATGCAGAGGTACAATTTGTTAATTAACAATAGATGATTCCAACTTTCTATTCCTTTTAACAGTAGAGCTGATTTCTCTTACTGGCTTTATTTTTTTATGTACGGGGGGAATTATGTACTTTCTAGAATATGACCCGACACAATGGCTCCATTTCCTAGGGGACTGATTTGTCGGTTTCTTAATAGTCAAATAAGCAATCCTAGCAGCAAAATCAGTCAAAATTCGTCCTATATGTATCTCCAAACTCTTGATACGTTGGAGAAGCCGAAACCAAATCCGTGGGAGAGCCGAGAAAGTGAAACTCAAAAAGCTGAAGAAAAAGTATAACCTGGAGGCAATTCTTGGTCTTTAGAAACAAGAAGTCTCAAAATATTTTCAACAGTTACATTAGCATCATGGGTCATGATTTTTATATTAAGGTTAATGTGGAAGAAAAGGTTCCTCACAGAGAAAACTTAAAGAGGATGAAGTAAATTTTACATGGTTTAGAAGCCTATTAATATTATTTTTTAAAAGTGTCTTTGTTTTCATTAACTCTCTTCTCATAAGAACAAAAATGTCCCTTAATCTCTATGAGAATTTGAAGAATGGAGAAAGATATATGGATTTTCGGTGACAGTCATCCTTAATGAAGAATACAATCGCAACGTAACATGTAATTCTTGATTTATAGGCTAAAATGCCAAGAATGTGATAATTGATATGGTTTTAGAAGTTTTCATATCAGATTTTTGGTGAATTTTTTTTTACCCAGTTTAATAGTTTTCATTTTATTTATTAGTTTTAGAATTAAGGAGTCGTGACCTATATAATAATATATTTTTATTAATGAAAGGGGACTTCCAACAACTAATCTAATTTTCTGAGAGAGATTTGGGTTAAAGTAAAGTTTGTTTGAAAATCTTTTTGTTTCTCTTACATTCAAAATGGCCTCGGTTATAAGATCAAAGACAAGAACCTTCGATCATATCAACTTGGTATCAGAACCCTCTGATTCCATGGGGATAAGGATTCAATGGCAACACGATTGGCGAAGTTGATGGAGATGGTGCAGGAGATGAACACCAAGATGGATATGATGCAAGCAATGTTGACTGCGTTACAAGAGGTAACAACAAAACAACAAGCAACACTAGAAGGAACCACTGGTATACAAGAGAAAGTGCAAGAGAAAACGAAAGCAGCAATGGCAAAAATTCAAGAAGGTCAGAGGGTGTTGCGAGAAAATATAACAGAGGAACTCTCGAACCATGAAGCTTCTACTATTGGTGTGCAATGTGAGGTGATGGGAGGCAAAGACCCAACACCAATCCAAAAAGGAAGCAAGAAAAATGGCGTACTTACAAGATGGACTACATATTCCAGTCTCCCAAAGGTTAACAAAAACTTACCTGAGGGAAGTGGTAAAAATTTAGCAGGTGAGTGGAAAGCCTCGCACTCTGAGAGACTGTGGCAGTCACGATCATTGGACAAAGAACGAGATCACCGACGAACAGAAGGTGGAGGCGACTGGCCCGTCAGACAGATTGGAGTTAGGGAGGAAGAGACACGTCCAGTAGGAGACGTTCGTATTCATGATGGACATGGAGGGGAAACAACTATGAAACTGCTTGTGGTGGTTGCCCTCAGACGTGTACATTGTGGCGTCATCAAAAATGGATTTTCCACCATATGATGGCACTACTAGTGCAATTGAATGATTAAAAAAATGTAAAGATTATTTCTATGACCAGAGGGTGTCCGACGATGAAACCAAAGTTAGACAATCAAATTTTGTACTAACAGGACAAGCTTACCATTGGAACACCAATCTTCGTATATTGATTACACACAAACTATGTAGGGCTGAATTCAAGAGAATCTGTAAAAGCAGACAAGGTAAACTCGGTGGGCGAGTTGTCAAAGCTAACACACATAGGAACAGTAGACGAGTATTGCAACCAATCTGAAGAATGCTTTGGTCGCCAAACAAGACTAACAGGTGACCATCAATTGTGCCAATTTTGCATTGGACTATTTGACACTTTGCAGAAAGAAGTTGAGTATCTCCGCCCCGAAAAAATCTTTGAAGCTATGAAGTATACACGTGAAAATGAATATAAAATTGGCGACGATAAGCAGGCACAAACATTTGGAGGACACTTGGCTCCACTAGTTGGTCACTCATGCCATATAACTAGGGAAAAGATGCTAGAAATACGTGGGAACAAGGGGGGAAAGGACAGAGAAGCTTCACTGTCTCAAAGCTGAAGCGAAGAAGGCTTCGCAAACGAGTTTTGGAAGAAGTTAACGAGCGCAGAGATGGCACAATGACGAGCAAAATGACTATGTTTCAACTGCAATGAGATATTCACGCTAGGGCATGTCTGCAGACCAATTCTTTTTCACATCATGCCAGTGATGGATGGAAATGTACAAGATGATGAACCACTCAACGAGGAAGACTCTAGGGAGCTTATGCGAGAACATTATAAGTTGTTAGAGGCATTTCTTGGGTTGGATTTTTAGTTAAGGAAATATTTTAAAATAATAATAATTTTTTCCTTTTTTCCTTTTTGTTGTCTTCCTTTGAGTTAAATGATTTAGAAAGAAATTATTTATAAATCTACATTATAAATTGACATATGTCACAATCTAAGTTAATCAAAGACAGATGTTGAAATCTCGTGAGTTAGAATTATGCATACGTGTCGAGCTCACGTTACACACGTTTAGCTTTATATAATCAGATATTCTCACCCTCTAGTTCCCATTGTTGTTCCAACTTCGGCTTTGTATGATGGATGTATACATCTCGCAGAACACGACCATGACTACGCCTGATCATGTCAAGATTTATTGCATTCTGGCACGTCCATGATTTTGCTACCATCCACCCCAAGTTTAATGAGGTTATTTGAGAAGCATATTGGCGTGCTCAGTTAATACTAGAACTTCATGTTACAGAAAATATGTTGATTTTTTCATAGAGAAGTTTAGTAGTACAAAAGGCAATTCAACATCTATATTTTCCCAATCATGGAGATTGTTGTTGCATTATCGACTCAATAATAAACCAGCATTATTATGATGAATGATTTTGTGATCAACGAAGACAGATAATGTGGCCTACCCAAGCTCATGATTCATTTTTGTTACAAATGCATCTCAGACAGACCCTCGAACACAAAGATATTATTCACCTAGGAGTTCACATATTTTCAGTGTCTTCCATTCAATCCCGAAATTTAGAGGTGAAGATATGCAACCGCCAGCTCTAAGTCTCCTCAGTTCCATTTGGAAAGTTCTTATATCACCCAATGCCCCAACTACGAATATGTACGACTGTAGAATTTAAAAAAAAAATTGAATCATACATGATGACTTAAGTGATTTCATATCTTAAATAGTAAATACAATCATACAAACCATAAAGTAATATATAAAAAAGCAAAGGAGCTTGTAGAATTCCGGAAGATTATGTGTTTGTAAATTTCATTAACAACATCAGTTTGTTTACATATATGAATTAAAGATATATGAAACAGTGTTGCAATATACTTATTGAGTATGGAAAAAGCTTATATTGATGGTAACTCATGTGTCATACCTCACATAGTCCTGAAGTGGTGAATTCCATAATAAAGAAAGACTTTTCACTTGATTGAAACTAGTTGTTTGGTTCACGCTGTACGCGAAGTTAAGTGCATAATTTTTTCCATTTTTTTAGTTTTGAATTTGTTATTATGTTCAATTCTTTTTACGTTGTTGTAAAATTTTGTTAATTATATTTTAAAAAACTAGCTACTGAAAAGACACTTGTAGAAACATCGAAAAATCACAAGAAATGTGATATAAAGAAAACAGAGGTGCCATAATGAACACCAATTTTAGATCAAGTAAAGTGGAGAAACTAAATTAGAATAACCATACTTGATAAACTCATTTGGTAAATATGAAGAATCGCAATGAGAATGGATTTCCAGATGTTCATAAATCAATCGTGAAATCTATAAGATTATCGATAATGAATATTGATTTCAAACTGAAATGATGAATCAGTCGCTTGAATTAAGTTAGGAGAAGCTGAAAGATGCAAAGACCAATGTAAAAGAATCAAGCTTGATTATCTAGTTCTATTTCGTCTAACGATCTCTCTCTCTCTTTTCTCTCTTGGCTCTCAGGTACTATGATTTGCAACTTACAGTCTTTATAATCAAAGAGAAGAAGAAGAAGAAGAAGAAAGAAAGAAAGAACAACAACAAAGTATAGAGTTTCCCAAACTTGGGTATATCTCTCTTCAGGATCGGAACCTGGAAATTAACTATTGCATTGTCTTTTACATAAGCTCTCAAGATGTAACAATGGCGAAAACAGAATCACGAAGAAGATGATCAAAGAAAAGTTTGTTACGGCTCAAACTTTGTTCTCTGTCTCGTGACTTTATTTGTTTTGTATCCACCTGATTTGGATTAGAGCCATCACTAATCTTTAAAACCCATTAGCATCATCCAAAATCCTTTCTGAAATTAATCTTCTTAGGCCAGATACACACAAGCCCATACAACACTAGAATCATCTTCAACAACTCTCCACCTTGATTCTAGTATCACGACAACTCCAGCTTCAGATTAGAGAAATTCCAACAGCCACACAAAATCCTTTTTCAATCCTGGAACCCTCTGAATCCTTATCACCGGAGACGGACTTTCCTCTGCCTCCATGCTGATCTTCAGTGAACCTTATAGCCACACCCTGAAGGAGAACCTCTTTCGCCATTGTCGCCTTTCTCCAAATCCAATTTCAGGTGAAACCACACTAGAGAGCTCAAGCCTCAACGATCCTGAGCTTAGCCAAGCAACCTTCAAATTTCTCTCCTAGTAAGTGTTTGGTAAGCTTATCTGTAGGGTTAATCGAAGTGTGAATCTTCTTAAAAGTTATCACCCCTTGAGCAATCTCATCTCGGATAAAATTGTATTTTACGGAATTATGTTTAGTCTTCCCATGATACATGTACTTCTTTTCTAAGCAGATTGATCCTTGAGAATCACAATTCAATTCAACAGCTTCTTGTTTAAAACCCATCTCTTTGCAAATCTATTTTAGCCAGATTGCTTCTTTTGCAGCTTTCAACAAGGCCATGTATTCCACCTCGGTCGTCGATAAAGCCATGAACTTTTGTAGAACAGATCTCCAGCTTACCGTATTGCCTCCAAAAGTGAAGATGTAACCCGTAATCGATCTTCGCTTATCCAAATCCGACGTGAAATCTGAATCACAATATCCCCTCAACTTGAAGTCTACTCCTTTATTAAAAGTCAAGTTTACATCCTTAGCTCCTTTAACATACCGCATAATCCATTTTACCGTTGATCAGTGAGTCGATCCAAGTTTTACCATATACCTACAAACCATTCCAACGGCATAAGCAAGGTCCAGTTTAGAGCCGACCATGGCGTACATCAAGCCGCCGACCACGCTTGAATATGGTATGTCTTCCATCTTACTGGCTTTTTCTATTTCTTGATCTTCACTAAGACTTTGTAACTTGAAGTGGGAACCTAGAGGTGTAGTTACAGCTTTGCAATCAGTCATTCCAAATGTCTTCAACACTTTGTCTAGATAATCACTTTGTGATAGCCCTAGTGTTTCTTTCTCCCTATCTCATAGTATATCCATTCCTAATATCTTTCTTGCAGCCCCTAAATCCTTCATTTCAGATTCTTAATTTAATATCGTCTTTAGGCTGTTAATCACTGACATATCCTTGCTAGGAATTAACATATCGTCCACATAAAGCAGTAGGTAGACCATATCCTTAATTTATGTACCTTTCAAATACACACAAGGGTCATATTCACTTCTTCTGTAGTTTTTCTTAACCATAAATAAATCAAACCGGTGGTTCCATTCCTTAGAAAATATACTTTATCCTCCTTACCCTTTTGTATATATCCTTCCTATTGATTCACGTAGATGTTCTCATTTAGAACTCCATGTAAAAACGATGTCTTGACGTCGAGCTGTTCTAATTCCATGTCCTCATAAACTAATGCTGAAAGAAGTAGTCTTATTGAAACATGTTTAACAAACGGAGTAAACACCTCGTTATAGTCCACCCCTTCAACTTGTGCAAACCATTTAGCCACTAACCTAACCTTATACCTTGGTTGTTCTACTCCGGGAACCCCAGACTTCAACTTAAAAATCCATTTATAACCTATGATCTTCTGACCTTTAGGTATATTGGTCAAGTCCCAAGTGTGGTTCTTTTGTAACGAGATTATCTCGTCATCTGCCACAAAATTCCACTGGTCCCTTTCTTTACTTTTTTGAGCCTCTTGAAATGTCTTTGGATCATCAACTTCTATCATTTCTTCACTTGATAGTGCATAGGCAACGCAGTCTACATCCTCAAAATGTGAAGGCTGACGTAACACTCGTCTTTCTTTGTCCCTAGCCAGCAAGTATTCATTCAAATTTTATATAAGTTCATTAGTCATTCATGTTTTAGACTATCCTTCTGACTCATCTGTTGTTTCATCTTCAGAATATATTTTTGTACTTTGAACTTGAACACTTTGAGCTCCACTTGAAATTGCATCTTTCTGTGCTAAAACACCTTCACCACAAACTTGTTCTAGATTTGGATTAAACGTGACGCTCTTCTTCATTTTTGGTTTACCGTATGTTTGTTGTGTAGTCGATTCTGCATTTAGATCCTTGTAAAGAGTGCTTTTATCGAATACTACATCTTTGCTTATAGTCACCTTCTACTCATCTATAAGCCAGATTCTATACCCTTTTTGTCCCTGAAGCATAACCCAGAAAACACCTTTTCAAGCCCTTGGAATTAATTTATTTTCAATTGTATGAACATAACCTATGTAGCTAAAATACCTCTAGTGATCATAATCTGATTTTGTAGAACTCCACAACTCATTTGGAATATTAAAATCTATAGAAGTTGCAGGCGACTTGTTGATAATATAAGCAGTCGTGGAGGCAGCTTCTGCCCAAAACTCCCCATTTAAACAGTCTCATATAGCATACTCCTCACTTTATTCATTATAGTGTGGTTCATACTTTCCGAGACCTCGTTCTATTGTGGTGTGTACAGACATGTCTTATGCCTCTTTATACTCGATTCTCTACACAATTTTTCAAACCTTGAGTTGCAAAATTCTATTTCGTTGTCGGTTCTTAAGCACTTGAGTCTTTTCCCTATATGAGTCTGTGTAAGTGTCTTCCGCTCCAAAAATTTCTCATATGCTTCATCCTTATATTTCAGAAAATATATCCACATTTTTCTCGAGTAGTCGTCAACGAAAGTAATGAAATACCTAGCACTTGACATGCATGGAGTTACTTTAGGAGAGCCCCACAAATCCGAAAGAACATATCCTAAGACTTTTATTGTATTACGTTTCCCCTTTTTCAAACTCTTCTTATGAGATTTCCCCATGGTGCATGCTTCACAGAAACCGAAGTCTTTGAGCTCATCTTCCTTCAAGTAGCTTTTCTTTGATAAGAATCTCATTGTCTTGAGATTCATATGAGCTAACCCTGAATGTCATAACTTGGTTTTATCCACCACTATTTCTGCTACATTTACTTGCGGTGGCCTAACATAACCTTGGACATAATAAAGACCATTCAAGTATCTCTCAGTCAACACTTTCTGACCAGCCTTGTGAAAGTATATCATGTAGTCTTGTCCCCTGTAGTTACACCCAGATTGCTCCGATTGCTCATACGAGATTGAGTTTCTGTTCATCTATGGCATATTTATCACCTTGCTCAAGGTAACCATGGAGCCATCTGAGTTTTCAATAGTAATGTTACCCATTCCTTTCACCATACAATATGTGTCATTTTCCATTAAAACCTTATTTCCATCAAACTCAACAAAGTCCGTAAGCAGTTCCTTTCTTGGGGTAATATGAAAGGAAAAATCGGAGTCAAGCACCCACTCATCTTCAGAAGTAATTAGACTTGTAGTAAGAGTTATAGGTTCTGACAGATTTACTGTAACATTTGTTGAATTGTTTGTTTAGAATATTTTCCTTGTTTCTTTCTCTTTGGACAGTCCCATTTCGAGTGATTTTTATTTCCACACACCCAACACGATTTATTTGACTTCTCTAATTTTCCTGAATCTTTATTCCTTGACTTCGATATGTTTCTCTGCTTTGACTTATTACCATTCCAATTTTTCTTACCATTTCAACCATCTTATCTCTTTTCTGGCCTTCCACGAGACTTAGTGTACAATTCTTCTGATGATTTTGATTTGTTGAGCAGACCTTTTTGAATTAACTTTGCCTCTTTAGAGTACGCAGTTGTGACTATTTCACTCACCGTGAGTGTGTATTTAGAATACCCGTATTGAAGAGTGTGAATTAGAGGCCCATAAGCTTGTGGTAACCCCGATAGAATTGGAATAGCTTGACCTTCGTCCGAAACCTCAACCTTCAAGCTTGACAGATCTGCTACGAGTTTTAGGAAAATGTCAACATTCTCTTATATCGTCTTATCTTCTTCCATCTTATAGCACGAGAATTTCTTCTTCAAAAATATTCTGTTTAGTAGAGATTTTATCTGATAATCTCTTTCCAACGCCTTCCACATTTCTAAGGTTGTAGGTTCGTGCATAATCTTCCTCAAGATCACATCACTGAAACAAGTGCTAAACAAGCTTTTGACTCTGAGATCCTTCCCAGCTTTCTTTGGATCTATCTTGGTTTCCTCACCTTCTGTTCCTTTTCATGTGTCTGAAGTTAACTTCGCATCATCCTTGATCACTGACAACAATCCCTAAATTTGAAATTTTCCTTGCATCTTGAACTTCCATAGGCCAAAATCTCTTTTACCATTCAACTTTTCGATTTCAAATCTCCCTGGAGTCGGATCCATACTCACTGCTTGACCTTCTGTCTTCTTCTTGATTACTTGCAGATAAACAAGAGAGATCCAATAGTATACAAGCAGCCAAGAGAGTTCCAGAGATAGAAACTACTCAACAATATGAAGATCCAATGATCTGCTACAAGAATACTCAAATGATCAAGAGATGAGATCAAGTAAACTCCTTGTGATCTCATATTTTATCCTTTGCAGCTAGCTCCTTAGATCTGATGATCTTTATCTTATGTTCTTGTGCAATTTGATAAGAATCACCGTCCAATCCTCTTGAGTCTGTAAGTTCTCAACCTTCTGTGTATCCTTGAATCACCCATGATACTCCGATGTCTTTCTAATCTAGCTTTGATGCCACTAGTAGAAGAATCAGACTTGATTTTCTAGTTCTATTTCGTCTAATCTCTCTCTTTTGTCTCTTTGCTTTTAGATACTATGATCTGCAGCTCACAGTCTTTAGAACCAAATAAGAAGAAGAAGAAGAAAGAACAACACAAAGTATAGAGTTCTCCAAATTCGGATACATCTCTCTTCAGGATCAGAACCTGAAAATTCACTACTGGATTGTCTTTTACAAAAACTCAAGATGCAACAATGACGAGAACATATTCACGAAGAAAATGATCAAAGAAAAGCTCGTTACGACACTTTGCTCTCTTTCTCGTGACTTTATTAGTTTTGTATCCACCTGATTTGGATTTGACCGAGCACTAATCCTCAAGACCCATTAGCATCATCCACATTCCTTTATGAAATTAATCTTCTTGGACCATATACACACAAACCCATACAGCCCTTGAATCATCTTCCACAACCAATATCAAAAGCCACTAATACCATATTAAAATCTTGAAAACAAGTGAGAAAATGAAAAAAAAAAAAAAAAGAAAGCAGAGAGAAAGTAAAGAGAAAATATTATGTTATTATAAACTTATATAACCAACATCATTAATGTACACGGTGTTCTACTAATACTTCTACAATAGCTCTAGGTTTTTTTTAACAAAATATAAATATTATTTCCAAAGAAAAGAGAGGTGACAAAAGTTTCTAATACATGTTCTACGTTAAACGGAGATTAGCTTAAGCTGATTGATAACGTTAGCTCCGGCTTAGATGTCAATGTACACATAACCATGGTTTAACCAACATACCTAACTCCAATACAAGCGTAATCAAAGAATCAGTTCTTAGCATCTATGCATCAAAGAAAAAGATGAATACTAAATGCATGACCCACGTCAAGTTTTGATAAGAGGTATTCACAGAATCATATTTCGAATAACTCTCTGTGTGGGTTGGTTCCAAAACTTGCATCTCTTATCGTTTATAGAGCCATGGTTGATCCACTTGTGTTCCATTTCGTTTGGTCCCATTCTAGCAAAGCCAAAGAAGACCAGAGTCAAAGTAACGTACGTGTCGTCAAACACAAACCCATATATACTTTAGACATGCAACGGCTGCATGTTAGATTCTCTCGACACATGGCACTGCTCAACCGCTCTCTCCTTTCGTATATCTTGTCACACCGCTAATTTCAACTTGGAGCGATCAGAGAAAAAAAAAAGAATCAAAATGGCAGACCAAACAAGAACCCATCAGAAGATAATAAGCCTAGACAGAGACAGAGACAGTACAGGAGAACATCCAAAGGGGAGGCAGATGGTGAAGGCGGCAACGGCTGTCACAGCCGGTGGATCTCTCCTAGTCCTCTCCGGCCTAACACTAGCCGGAACAGTGATAGCACTCACGGTGGCCACTCCTCTGCTTGTTATCTTCAGCCCAATCTTAGTCCCGGCAGTTATCACCGTCGTTCTCATCATCACTGGATTCCTAGCCTCCGGTGGCTTTGGCATAGCCGCCATTCACGCTTTCTCTTGGCTCTACAGGTAGGTTAAATATATGACCCATATCAAAATGTGACCTAGCTTATACTGCACGCTATTAGTATGGTGAATTGTGTGTGTGGTTAGGCAAGTGACGGGTTCTGGATCGGATCAGAAGATAGAGAGTGCTCGAATGAAGCTGGGGAACAGAGCGCAGGATACCAAGTCTGGTCAACACCTACAACAAGCAGCTTCTTAAAACCCATGTCCACATCAAATTGTCATCCATTGTTTTATCTCCTTTCTTCGTTTCTTGCCCTACGAACTAAGAACACCATTGTCTTGTATCTTAAATCTGTCATAGTCTGATGTTATACTTACAAGGCCCGAATTTAGTATACTTGCACTGCCACAGTTCATTTGTTTGTGCTAACCTAACCTAATATTGGTAGATAGGTACCACAACTTTGTCTCTATAGCCTATAAATGTTGAAAGTAACCAATAACCGCAAATGATCATCTTATTAACTTCCACAAATGTTTTCGTAATCAGCACATTTCCCCTTGTATTTTAGTTTCTTTGGTTGGATATAAGAAAACTGAAAAAACAAAACAAACGAAAGACTGATTCGCAACTCTATTTCATTCAACAAGTCACAGAGGCTTTGTTCTCCAAGGAGGTGAAGGAGAAATTTCCGGTGAATATGGACTCTTTATCTGTGAACATTATAAGAAAATCATGTCAACTACAGCTTTTTAGGTTCCTATAAAAGCTCGAATGCTGCAATTGATAAAGCATTACTAAGATAGTGGAGATAAGCGTCTGTACCTGTTAAAGAAAGACAACTAACTTCTCTCCGGACATATCTTGCCATTGCCTGAAACACACAAGCACTGCTCTCAAAACAGTTTGGTACACAAAGTCTAAATTGGTATGTATGCGTGCACATGTGTTTGTGATAGAGTTCGAGAGGGGAAAGTCATGCCTTTGCTGCTTTTAGATCTGTATTATCAGGTGTTGTTATTCCATCATCCGAAAATATGTTCCTACAATCCAATTCCATTTCATTATCTATGACTGCCATAATGAATTATACATTCAACCTGAGCTGATTAATCTCTCCTAATACAAGCTTTACCTCCATATTTTGATTTGTAGTTCATTTGGTTTAGCTTCCGGAAGTAGCGCAGCATCATAGGCAACAACATTTCCATAAAATATTCTCTCCAATTCCTTCATCCACTTGGCCAAAAGCAAGTTAACCTGCGTTTTCAAGAGAGAGTAAGATCATCTTGGTTGAACATAATGAAATAAGATTTATCTTGCAAAACCAAGTCTAGCACGTACCCCGGCTTTAGATACCCTGAGTTCCACATCATGATTGTAGATCTCATACACATATTGACCAAGATCAACACCTTCCTTTCCCTCTTCCTTCAAGCGTCGTAAAACAAGCCACATATGAAGGACAAGCAACGAAAACGTTATTTTGAATGTTTTCTCCAAGTTGAATACTGCAGCAGAGATGAAGCACAAAAATATTAAATACATTATTCCAGGTGCTGTTGAGTTGGAAACCAAATAATATACCATCATAGATTGCAGGTCTGTCGACTTGCGAAATGATTCGCTTGTAGATAACGTTTGCCCCGCGGATAGAAATGCTCTGTTTGCTATAGAACAAAACCAGCCTTAGCATAAACCGACGAATCCCTTCATAGTTTGGTTCGTCAATTCTGAGGGGAGAGTCTTTGGGCAGAGCCAGTGAACATGGCTTTGACCAAAACATCTTATCCAAGTTTGTCTGTGAAACATAGAACAAATACTTTTCAGAATCAGTAGAGGTAAATCACAAATTGATCAATTCAGATTCATCCTCGTGGTAAATGCTTAGAAGTAAAGCCTAAACCGATGTAGTGAAACTACAAACGTGGTCCAAGTCCGCCTCGGACTCAAAATGCAATTCTACAAACCTAGAAACAATGGCATCAAACAGCCCTCTTTGAGCTTAACAAAGCCATCAAAGTTTCCGTATTTTCAGGTTATGATCCTTGCCCTTAGTTCTGAATTTAACTGGGTAAACGAAATGACATAACTTCGGATCATACCAGAGATTTGCTGGGAAATTCCTTCTGCGGCGGAGCATCAGCCGCCGCCGGTGAAACAGTGGCGTACCCAGAGCGAGAGAAAAAGGATAGACTCTTCATAGATCCATTTGTGGTAAAAGATCGAAACTTTGAGGTTTGAGTAACGAATCGAGCTAATCTGGGCAACATTTGATCAGGCTCTTAGTCGATAGAGGAAGAAGGGATCCGAAGGTTGAACCGAGGAAAGATGGAATGAATCCTAAAACCCTAAATCGGAGAAAAAACCCTCTTACGACTTGTGTTGGATGATGATGATGATGGGCTACTACTCGTCCACGTTAGCGCCTCTTAAGCCTAATACTGCAGTGCTAAACTACGCCAGGTCACCGGCGAAAATTGAAAGCCAAATAGTCAAATACTATTGGGTGTAAAAAAATTACATTACAAAATATTCAAAATTATTTTGATAACAAGTAGTGTGATAACCTTCATCCTTATATGTCAACCTTCATTATCTTCTAAAAGCTTCTAAAGATTTGCAGGTACCTCATCAAATCAGGAGACTTTTTCCTTGGACATTCTAGTTCTTATGGAAGAGTAGGATCAACCTTTTCTTAGAAGGAAAACAATTCCAGATTTTGAACACTTTAGAAAAGATAAAGTCTGAAGCAGAATGGTGGTTTCAAGCGCAAGAGGTGGAGCAAGTTTCAACTGATCATGCAGTCCAAAAGGAGATCACCACCACCGAGTCAATGGTTGATATGTAATGTTGGAACATCTTGGTTGAAGAGCAAACAATTGTTAGGTGCATCATGGGTAGTGAGAGATCATAAGGGTGATGTCCTCTTACATGCCAGAAGGTCATTTAGCCACATTTCCTCTCTCCTAGATTGTCATTTAGGAGTTTACAATGGGCAATAGAGAGCATGGAGAATAATCACTCTAGAGATTAAACGTTTAACACCAAAAGAAATTTTTATTAACTCAAGGAAAATAGCTCAAAACCTTAAGTCTCAAACAATGATATTTCTCTCTTAAACCTAGCCTAAAAATATCGATAATTATATCTTAAAGCCAAAACCAAAGCCTACTACAACTAGGAAACCTTATTCTAGAGATAACTACTAAATAACATTAAACCAATTCCATAACTCGGTTGGTTTATTCCTAAACTATTTCTCGGTTTAGTAATCTCAATTACTTGCTGCTCAAATAAGTGTCTTTGGCTTGTCCATCTTCAAGCTTATGCCAACATTCTCTCTCCTAAGTTTGAAGTCTTCTTCCTTCAAGTCTTTTAATCCAACGAGATCTCTCATCTCTTTAAATTTGATTTTCCCAAGAGCCTTCGTAAGCATATCAGCTAGTTGTTTCGTTCTAGGAATATGTTTCACTTCTATTCTTCCATTCTCAACACATTCCTGAATAAAGTGAAATCTTGTGTGTATGTTTTTACTTTTGCCATGAAACACCGGATTTTTGGTTGAAGCAATAGCTTATCTATTGTCTATTCTTATCAACACTTTCTCACTCGATGACTCAGTGACTTCACTAAGTAGGTCCTGAAGCCAAATAACTTGCCTCGCTGCTTCCGTTCCAGCCATAAATTCTGCTTCACATGACGATAAAGCGATAATCTCCTGCTTCTGAGAACACCAGCTGATAACACTATCTCCTAAGTAAAAGATATGTCCAGTTGTGCTCCTCCCCGTCATCTGGATCTATATTATGGTTGCTGTCACTGTAGCCAATCAACTTGGTTTCAATGGAAGTTGATCTCTTGAACACCAAACCCAAAGAAGTTGTGCCTTTTAGATCCCTAAGGCAGTGCTTCATAGCTGCTCCATGTGATTCCTTCGGATCCTGCCTATAACGACTAAGCACTCCCACACAATAAGACAAGTCTGGCCGAGTATGAAGTAAGTATCGTAAGCACCCTATGACACACCAATACTTGGTCACACCTATGCTCTGTTCTTCGGCTGCCTTGGACAGCTTTAACCCCATCTCCATTGGCGTATGAGTCAAGTTGCAATCTAGCATCCCAGATTCCTCCAATATCTTCGTCGCATATCGCTTTTGGCTAAGCGTAATTCCCCTTTCGGTATGTCCTACTTCAATACCAAGATAATAAGTTAATCTTCCTAGATCACTCATTTTGAATTTAGACTCTATCTCCTTCTTAAATTCGTTTATGACCTTTAATTTTGTTCTTGCAACAAACAAATCATCTACATACACAACCACTAAGAGCACATCTTGTTCCACCCTTTTCCGGTAAACCGATGGCTCCTTGGAACATCTTTTGAACTCAAACTCCTTCAAAATATGATTTAATTTGTCATTCCAATCTCTTGGAGCTTGTCTTAGACCATACAAAGCTTTATTCAACTTAAACACCTTGCTTTCACTTCCTTTTACTTCAAACCCTTCCGGTTGACTTACAAAGACTGTTTCCTTTAGATCACCATGGAGAAACGTTGTTTTGACATCTAAGTGGTGAATTTTCCATCCACTGGATGCTGCAAGATTGATTAACAAGCGTATTGATCCTATTCGTGCTACAGGAGCAAACACTTCTGCAAAATCGATTATGTACCTTTGCACATATTCTTTCGCGACTAACTGTGCCTTGTATTTATTTATACTTCCATCGGAATTTCTCTTTAGCTTAAAAATCCATTTCAAACCGATTGGTTTCGCACCAGGTGGTAAATCCACGAGATTCCACGTTGAATTCTTCATTATCGAAGTAATCTCATCTTTCGCGGCTAAGGTCCATTGTCTTGATCCTTTAGCTTCATATATATCCTTCGGCTCATCGTCAAGACATAGCAACAACTTTTCTCCTTCTTCATCCGCAAGTAACACGTAATCATCAAATCTTTTTGGTTTTTTTTGGTATTCACATCATCTTCTTCCTCATGAATACTTTGTTCTTCATTGGTTTCATGATCAACTTCACCATCGCTATGGCCTCGAGAATAATCATCTTCGCCATGATCTCCAGTGCTCAAACTCGTGTGTCTTTCTTCTTTTCTAGAAACAAAACCGTTCTTTGTTTCATGGTTTCGCGGCGAGCCTCCATTGTTGTCGCGGTTCAGCGCTTCAACATCACATGTTCTCTGTATGCCGCGATTTTCGAAACCTTCAAATGAGATGATAAAGTCTCCAACATAGGGTCTACTTTCGGTGCCGTGTGCCCAATTCCAGCTATGTGTTTCGTCAAACACCACATCTCAGCTCACTATTATCTTTCGAGTCTGCGGGTCAAGCAACCGATATGCTTTGGATTCTGGCTCGGTTCCTAAACGTACCAGCTTCCGAGTTCTATCATCAAGTTTTCGTAGAAGTGACGAGTCAATTTTGGCAAACCCGACATAGCCAAACATGCGAATATGGCCAATCCTTGGTTTTCTCTCTTTATACAGCTCATACGGAGTTTTTTCCTTAAGAGATCTTGTAGCAATTCTATTGAGGAGATAAGTTGAATGTATGATTGCTTCTCCCCAGAGATAGTTAGGCATGTTCATATGCTTCAAGATGCTCCGAGTCATCTCTATCAATGTTCTGTTCCTCCTTTCTACCACTCCGTTCTGTTGTGGTGTATAGGGCATTGTTAAGTGCCGATTAATTCCTACATTTTAACAGAACGAATTGAATTCTTGAGACACAAATTCTCCGCCTCTGTCAGTTCTGAAGGTCTTGATCTTCTCACCAGTCTCTTGTTCCACAAGCGAACTTGAATCTCTTGAATTTATCAAACGTTTCACATTTCTCTTTCAAGAGGATTGACCACATGTATCTTGAACAGTCATCTATGAGGACAAATATATATCGATTTCTAGCTTTTGTGATTGGAGCAATGGGTCCACATAGATCTCCATGAACAAGTTTTAATGTCTTTGTGGCTCTAAATTGGCTAACTTGCGGAAAAACCTTCCTTACTTGCTTTCCAAGTAGACATGAGTCACACACCTGTTTTTCAATTTCAATGAGAGGGAGGCCTCCTAAAAGTTTTCGGTGTGCCACTGATTTAATTTTCTCGACATTTACATGTCTAAGTCGCGAGTGCCATCTCTTTGTATCGGTCAAGAATGGCGACATCATGCATCGTGTCTCATTGCGGCTTAGTATTACCTTGTAGAGCCGGTTTAATGAGCGTGTGTATGGATCAGCAGCTTTCCAT
Source organism: Anastatica hierochuntica (assembly GCA_900406275.1). NCBI lineage: Eukaryota > Viridiplantae > Streptophyta > Magnoliopsida > Brassicales > Brassicaceae > Anastatica > Anastatica hierochuntica. The sequence continues at coordinate 17,695 of OVAN01000790.1, read as the reverse complement.
TGTCATCATGTATGGTTAACGTGTTTCCTCGCATTCTCACATCACATCCGACCTTCGTGGCTTGGCCTAAACTTATGATGTTACATCTCAAATCTGGGATAAAGTAAACATCTCTTACTTTTCTCACTTCTCCATTCTGATCAATGATCTCTATTTCTCCTTTTCCTTTTATATCAATTCTAGAATCGTCTCCGAATCGTACCTTTCCGGTAATGGTGTCGTCTATTCTTGAGAAGTATTGACGATTTCCTGTCACATGATTACTGGCACCATTGTCAAGGTACCAGACATGGTTTTCTGTAGAGCTTTGATCATACTTGCTTGGTATAACCTTCTCCTCGTTTAAATAGACTACTTCATGCATCATAAGTTTGTCTGCATTTTCTGTATCTCTCTCACCATTTTCTTATGTTTCTTGCAACTTTAACAACCGATCTGGACACTTAGAGGCATAGTGTCCAAACTTATCGCACCGCAAACACTCTACTTCTGAAAAATCCTTAGCTCTGCCGCGGCCTCTTCCCCATGATCTTCCTCCTCTTCCACGTCCTCTAAAGCCGCCGTTGTAATTGTAGTCTTGTGGGGTTTGTTTGCACGTCTTGATGCATGGAGTTAGTGTTAGAGTATATTAATTTTGTTTCATCATCGGGTTCATCTTCATCCTCTGCAATACGTTCCTCGTAAGCTTTTAGACGTCCCACTATGTCCTCAAAACTTGTCTTCTTAAGGTCGAGCACTTGCTCGAGAGATGCAACCATGTGTATGTATTTCTTTCGTGGGAGACACTTAAGGAACTTCTTAACCACTTTATCTTCTTCTATGCCCTCTCCCTAGGCCGAGGCCTTTGACGTAATTTTAGACAATCTCCCAACTAATTCATCGATCTTTTCTGTGTCTTTCATCTTGAGACGGTCAAATTCAGCCATGAGAGTTTGTAGACGAGCCTCCTTGACTCGTTCGACTCCAACGTTCGTGGTTTTAATTGCATCCCATATTTTCTTAGCCGAATTCATCTCTCCGACCTGCAACACTAGATTCTCAGGAACCGATTGAAGTATCAATGCTATTGCCATATCGTTCTCATCTCCTTCTTCTTTCTCTGTCTCAATTACATCCCAGACTTTATTAACTCAAAGCAAGCTCTTCACCCGTATTGCCCATACGGTGTAGTTGCTCGTAGTAAGCATGGGACATCTTAGGAGTCTACAATGGGCAATAGAGAGCATGGAGAGTCATCACTCTAGAGATTAAACGTTTAACACCAAAAGAAATCTTTATTAACTCAAGGAAAATAGCTCAAAACCTTAAGTCTCAAACAATGAAATCTCTCTCTTAAACCAAGCCTAAAAATATCGATAGCCAAAACCAAATCCTACTACAACTAGGAAACCTTATTCTAGAGATAACTACTAAATAACATTAAACCAATTCCATAACTCGATTGGTTTATTCCTAAACCATTTCTCGGTTTAGTAATCTCGATTACTTGCTGCTCAAGTAAGTGTCTTTGGCTTGTCCATCTTCAAGCTTATGCCAACAATCACTTGAATAAAATCATCTTTGCATCGGAGGAAGCATCCCTTTGTAAGGCCATTGAACATCCAGAAAAATGGCCTTTCTATTCTTTCTTTGTATAGGAGCTTCTTGTTTGTTTGGGTAAACTTCAGCTTTGGAAATTATGGTACTCTCCTCGTTTTTCTAATGGAGGATCATTTCTCATCGCTCAAAGAGCTACAAAGGAGTGTTTTTATGCTTCGTATGTAGCGGTTGGGGCTCCTCGTTGGATCCATGACCTCTTTGATAATGAGAAACGATTTCCCTTTGTGGATGTAGGATAGTACAATTCAAGTTTGTTTTGGCTAATTTTTTTGGGTATAAGCCCGTTTTAGATATTTCTTTTGTACTAAAAGTATCAGGCAACTGTTGTATTATCTCTGTTTTAAAGTTTCTAAAGTTATTCAGGAAAAAAAAAACAAGTAGTGTGACAACTAAAGTTTTCAAGATGGTTTTAATGTAGGGTTTTTAACAAAATAAAATGGTACATTTTAAGTTTCTTTTAGATAAAATGTTTTTTTTTTGATAAATCTGACATTTTTCAATTCTGAGACAACATTGGAAAAAATTCTCTCTGAGTGGAATCAAATTGTTTGTTAGGTTATTTAGTTAGGTGAGCTTTGAATATGGACTGTTAAATAAGAAATAACATTTAGATCAATGTGTGACTAAGATATTAAAATGAATGTTTGGTATATGTCGTTGATGTGGAACATAATCTAATAGCGTAAATTTATGTATCAAAGCTTTCTTGGTATTTTTGGACGAATGTTTGGTATTTTTGGATTTCTGAAATTTTGTTGGTACAGAATTTATTTATTTTTTTACATAATTTAAATAGGTACCTGAACTCAAACCGAACCCGCAAAAATTCGAGCCGAAATTTATAAATATCTGAATGGGACTTAATATTTTAACTATGAAACCTGAATAAACCCGAACCGAACCCAAACATCCAACCCTAGTTTGACCATTGAGGGTTGTTTAAAGATTCAAATCATATTTTGTAAAAAAGTACAAGTTTTATTTAGGTGGACTAGAAAAAATCACTTCTCAAAATCCGTACGGTTCCAATTTAAAATTATTTCGATTTGGGTAATACAGTTTTTTGGATAATTCATATTTTTGGGTATTTTGGGTTTTTCGAGTTCTAAATCCATTTCGCATCCTCTTAAAAATTTGAAACCGACCCAAACCCAAACGAACCCAAACCGAACCGACCCAAAATCCACAAGGGTCCAATTCAATTCAAAAACACCCTACCTGAATAACCCAACCTGAACTGATCCAAAAAGCTGAATGCCCAACTTTAATAGAAAAATAAGAAAATCTATGACTCTAAAAAAGTAAGAATATCGTATTGCTTAAGCGTAGTGGAATAGTCTAATACAAAATAAAAAACTTGATACAGGAGAACATGACATACCATTGATTGTTTGTTGTATGGGGTAAAATCGCCCTGTACGTAGAGATGCAGTTGTGAATTGAAGTTAGATGTAGTTTACATGACAGTGTATAAATTTGATAAATGTTAGAAACAAAAGAATAGTTGACACAAGATGAATATAGACTGGTGATATGATACTCAGGAGTAGAAAACACAATGGTGAATTAATCAGACCCGAAACTGATTCACAATATCATTCAACTCTCCATTCCTGCTACATTGGAGCCAACAATGATATAAGTTCAATCAAACGAGCGTATCTTTAAAACCAAAAAGAGTTAGTTATGAGAAGACTTGGTATGGAAACTTAACTCATCAGAGCTTCACGGAGAAGTGGAATAATCCCCAAAGCTCTTCGTATCAGAAATTTATTGGTTTTTCAAATCAGGTGAACTAGAAGTCTCCCGGGGTAGATATATGTGCATTCAATGGAGAATTTTAGCCAAACCAAAAAGGAACCGAGCTGTGAACCAAATTTATCTATAACATTGAGTCATAACAGTATCTTCACGAGTTGGTTTCAGGTCAATAGCTACTTAGGATTATAATTTATGGATTTTCTAAACCGAAAGTTCTACATCTCATTTCATCTGCGAGTCTCGGCCTTTAGAACTGGATTCCAGCCCAACCAAGAGACAACCTGTAATGACCCTCAATAATCATTAAGAAACGGAAGAGATCTGATGAGTATCCGAAGAAGGATAATAGCCGAGAAGACGAACCGAAGAAGATTTTTGTGAACGGATTACGTGTTGACGGTTGAGTAAGCACGAAGAAAGCTTTAGAGCGTTTCTGGCATGGGAGAATGGTGCGGAAATTGGATGGTCGTTATAAACATTATCGGGAAATGCCTTAATCACCGAGAATATCGAGACTAGAAGCCGAAATCTCATAAATGAGGAATCCAAGTCCATATGACTTAGCCAAGTAGCCATGGTCAGGACACAAGTGAAATTGGCCGAGGAATTAGTTTCTCAAGACGGTTTGAAGATGCTTGTGGAATGCTAAAAGGGAATGCCCGCAAGATTTGCTGAGTGATTAGCTGGATGGTGTGAAATGGATGCCTAGTTCAATTGAGCTGCTTGAGAAGGAAAAATATTCTAAAGTTGGATACTGCGAGGAACTGATGGCACGGAAAGGTTCCTCAGAAAATTAAGTGAATCGGAAATGCCAACGGTTCGGCCTAAAAATTTTCAGACGGGTGAAAAATGTTATCGGAAAATTATTCTTAAGTCGCTAAAGACAAATGGCTTTGAAAATAATTTATTATCATTTATGGAAAGAGAAAATAATATTTTGGTTCAAGAAATAATTTGCCCGACAACCTAAATAATTTTTGGTATGACCGGATACGTGTGAGAGTTGTTTTGATACGTTCGGATAAGCACTGAACAGAAACAGGCTGTTGGGTGGCACTTCCTTGTTGCCCATGGAGCATGTGACATGTGAATCATTGGCAATCAACTTGTTTCTTATTGGATGAAGAGGGCGGCCACCTCCTCCTTCCCTTAAGCCTCACGTCACATTTCCTTATAAATACCCCCTCCCCCTTTTGTTATTTCCTTCCCAATTTGTAAGAAGCTCTTGGATCCTAACCTATTAATACCAGAAGGTAAATCTTAAACCCTAGTTTTAATTTCTAGTTTAGTTTTAAATTCTTAGATTAGAGTTAATCTTTAGATTATGAAAAAGTAGCTTAATTATTTTTAATAATCTGAACGTCGAAAATTTAAATTTGATGTTATTTCGTTAGAGGTTCAAGGAAATCGATCGCGAGGTAGAAGCAAATAGAACCATGTAAGGTCAAGCTTTTATGAAGCCAAACCATCCAAATTCCAGGTTAGCCTCGGTTATAGGATTGATAGTTATGTGTGATTAGTGCCTGCAAATCAAGAGTAATGTATGGAATCGTAGAATCCTGAAATTGATAAGTAAATCGTTAAAGCCAATAATTGTGTGATATTGATGACTATGTGATTTCATTATTCATGATGATTGATAATATGATAGAGATGATGATTATGTGATGGATATTACTGTAAGAGATATTGAGTTATATCGTTCGGGCCTCGGCTCGGGGGTATAACATATGTATGATGCGTGATATGGTGATTGTTTGTGTGATTGAGTTATAACGTTCAGACCTCGGTCCGGAGGGTGTAATACGTCTGTTATGTTGCAGGATTGCGTTATATCGTTCGGGCTTTTGCTCGAAGGGTATAACATGTATGTTCAGGTATCATATCGGGTTCGCTTGGTGAGGAACATGAGATGTGATGAAGTTGTTGATGGTTGTGGTGGTTGATGGGACTCCTCTACCCGGTGATCTGGATGTGATTTATTCCCTGATAGGACACTGAGCATTGCCCGTGTTGATCTTTGGGAGTTGCTTGCTGCATGACGATGCAGTTGGGGTGCAGAGTACCATAAGCTTCGTGAAGTCTTTGTGACCGGCTTATGGTTGTTTTGTATTGGTGATAGACCCTTGTTGGGCATCGTGAAATATTGGGCTCAGAGTGGGACCTTGGATCAACCCGGCAATGTGCCAAGCCTAGGGGATATGTGGTGGATATTTGGTGGATATCTGGTTGATCTCTGGTGGAATATTTGATGGGCTGGATGGTTTCCAGTGGACGAGTTGTTAAGGCAATGGAAGTGGATGTTGGAATATCACTTGATGACTTAATTGTTGCATTGCATATTACTTGAGGTATTTGATTGTTAGGTTGCATGATTGATTGATTGATGCATATGAAGGGGGGGGGGGAATGACTTATTCGTTAGGAAACCCGTCTTACTGAGAAATTATTTTCTCGTTAGACTCTTTGTTTTGCAGGTAAGCCGTAAAGAATATATATTGGGTTGAGGAGCAGTGGTGCTGGTGTAGCGTTTATTCCTTTTGTAAATGCATATGTATTTTAATAAGTAAGGACTTGGAAAAGGTCAACCATCTATATGTTTTATGTGGTTTGAGCCTGAATATTATATGAATAAAGCATGTCTGCAAACTATACTTGGATTTTGTATGATACTAGCACTAGTCCGGTATGAACCAACTAGCGGTTCCGAATGCAGGTTGCCAAGGCTTAATTTGGGTCTGTTAGGATACATGTTCTCAGATGTTTGGTCTTGGGATCCTGGATTTGTTTTGAGAACCTCAGGTCGAGTTTTTGGGAGCATAGTTGTAACGTCTTTGATCGGGACGTTTGGTTAGGGTTAATTGGTTTGTCGTGCATGTTCTTGTTTGATTGTTTCACAATTGATTAGTTAAATTTGACCTAATCCTGATTGGGGGTGTTACATGGCTTGAACCAAAGGCAAATATAAACTTCACGACGGATCTCTTAGCTTTCCAACAAGCCCAAAATGAGGAGAAATGGTCATGGAAATATCAAGTTATTGCCAATTTTTTAAACCGGATCAAACAAGTTCAGCACCCTGATCGAAACCTGATCGATCATGGATACTGATAGAGCGATTGCAGAATACCGGAAAACCTCGATCGATCAATCAGACCAGTCGATCGATCAATCGCATCTGCAGACAAAAATTAGTGTTTTTTATTATTATCTAGGATTTTTTCTTTTATTTTCAGATTTCCTCTTAGTTTTGGGTTTTTTGTTTCGCTATATATATATTTTTTCAAACTCATTAGGAGAAAGACATCCAAAATTTTAATAAAATCTTCAGAGCTTTTTTTTAAAATAAGCGAGTGATTCTCGTGAATTCATTAAGAACTTTTGGGTAAATGTTTGATATTTAGCCTAAACTCGGTAGTATCAAGTGTTACTCCATAATCATTTATGTCACCATTCGTTTAATTCCAGAGTTTTGCACGTTTTCAAGGATTCCCAACAGTTTTGGATTCACATATCCATTATCGAGGGATGCACGAGGCATAACATGAAATTTTCACCACCTGAATCTCTTTCATGATTATCCTTCGCTACCAAGTACAGAGAAATCGATCTAGGGATCATATCAAATGGTATCAGAGCCGATCTGGAAATTGGTACTATCCCATTCATCTTCTCCTCTTCCATCAATTTCTTTTTCTTTTCTTCGATTTCTTGTGAATTTTTTGGTTTTCTCTGTAACTTGAAATCCTAGTTTCTTCTTTTCCTTAAAAAACAGTCGTAAAAAAAAATTGTCGGAAAAAAACGCTAGAAAAAAAAGAATGGAAAATTTTGAGAATATTTTTACATGATGTGATCAATAAGCTAAGGACCATGAGACTTACCTTGGTGGTTTGAAGATGATGATTCATTCCGTTCATAGGAGAAATGATCCAGATGCATACTTCAAGTGGGAGAGAAGGATTGAGCTGATCTTTGAACGTAAACACTTCTCTAAAGCTAAGAAGGTTCGTATAGCTAACTATAATTTTCAAAACTATGAAATAACCTGGTGGGATCAATTGGTGTCTTTGAGAAGACGCAGAGGTGAATATTCTGTTTAAACTTTGAGCGAGATAAAAGTATCATGAAGAAGAGGCTGAGATAATGAGAAAAATATTTCAAACCAACCCATGCCAAGTTAAAAAGCAAAGACAAAAGTAAAATTTCTTTTAAAAAAATTGAACATGGAGAATTTAATTTTTTATCATATATATTTTTTTGACCAATCTCATCCTACAAGCAAGTGAGTATTCAAGCATGGTTTATGATATTCAAGCAATAGGCAACAAATATTTAAGCAATATGCAACGAATATTTAAGCAAATGTTGATTTAACACAAAAGCCAAATACCATTTCGTATAATATTAGGTTTAAAATAGTTTGCAAATAAGCATTTCCAAACGAAGAATAATAATAAAAAAAATAAAACCAAATAAAAGGAAAATAGCTATATAAACTCTTTTCAAAAGGTTATTATCCATCAAGATTATCCCGTGACAAACGCTCACTCCTTATTTTGTCGGCTTCAGGAAGACATAGATTAACCATCACATCGATGTAATTGCAATATGTAGTAGCTATCAAGACACCTCCAATAATCATCACCCTTGCAAATCTAATAACACAGACAACTGCCTCTTCTTCAAAATTTCTCATCGATTTGAGAAAGCCGTACAAATATTCTCTAGGCAAGCGAAACGGAAGAATAATACAAAAAAAATTCAGCTAGTGAAGGCGTAGATAAACAGCAAACAATATATGCTATACAAAAAAACATGTACCCATTATTCTTTAAATCGAAAGAAACATCTAAAGAAGATTTTCCTAGAGGAGGCAACTTCCTCGAACGGAAATTTTCAACGTTTACAACCTCATCTATTACATCTGCAAAACTGAAATAGCTATAACAAACACACGAAAAGAAAAACAAAAGTGTATATCAAAAAATAAAATAAAAACATATCAACATAATAATAAAGAACAACGATGCCATTATTTATATTTGTAATATCATGAAAACCCCTAAAATATATCGAAAGGTAGAAGGAGTTGTTTGCCAATAAGTGGTCGAAGAGTGAACAATGCAATAAAGATTCTTAATCAGACTGAATTTACGACGTAGTTGATGATCAACTATACATTCCGAAAGAATGAGCCAGACACCCTCACTCAAGAAAGGGGAAGTAAACTTCGGAAAATCTTCACCCACAATAGCACCAATAGAAGTATCCTCGTATTTAAAAAGAGACCAACAAAATAGCATCAAATATATATGGTAACAAAACACAAAACATTATAAATCACAAATAGCTACCTTCTCGTCCACAAGAAGAAGCTCCAAACTCTGTCCTTGATACCAAGAACGCATATATCTTCTCAAGATCCTAACCCTTATCTTCCAGGGACGCAAGAGATCAATGTCATCACATGGGAGTGTATATGGACGTTCCTTTCTCATGCTTTCAACTCGGCTATGAATCTGATATTTACCCTAAGAAAACCTATGAATCAAACCAACACAAATAAAAAGCGAACCTGCTTTTCCATGAAAACTAAAACATTAACAAAATTATTACAATCAAAGCAAGCAAAGAGCTACCAAAAAAAGGAAAACAAACCGGAGAAGAATGGCATATGATCAAAACGCCAAATAATTTCAAGACTAAAATATACTCACCATGGTAAATCGAAAATCTCTGGCCGCAAATTATGAATAGCGATGTGTTTCTAAACGAACAAACCAAGTTTTATATTTATATGTTTTCACACAAATATTTATAACTAAGGTTTAAAAAGGATGCACACATAATTAGGTCAAATACATGATATATTATTAACGTATTAGAGTAATGGGCCTTTCATAAGACTAAAACTAATAATCTTGTGAGTTAGAATCTCAAATATATCAAAAGATCAATTACTTAGATAAGAAATAAGAGTCGGATTTTTAAAAAGGCCTAAAATATGTTCATTATATTGTCTCAAAAAACTTTGTAATTATCCAATGCATTCCGTAGACACGAATGTATTACAGCTAAAAAACATAACAATATCTAAAGAGTGGTGCATAGCCAAGTGGTTTTGAATTTTTGCATTTTGCCTTTATAANGTAAACCGGGAAATAGCAAAATTAAAACAAGCCATATCTTTATCCTTAGCAAAATAATTGATTCATGGTGCAAAATCTTATTCTTAGCTATGTAATCTTTAAATAAAAAAACCAACTAAATGCGATAAAACAAAGTAAAAAACAAAGCAAAATCGCAATAATTATTAAAAATAACAAAGAGTTGGCAATAGATCAAAGATGTCGAAATTTCTTTGGTGGTTGATAGTCACCGTCCTCATTGCTAGAGCTTGAGGTAGACCCATAGGTTGTTTCTAATGCATTAGCCGAGAACTCATCATAGTCATCTATCTCATCATCTTCTAAAGTCGTATCCCTATCGTTATCTCCATCATCACAACGATCAAAACAACCAACGTCAGGACCATCAGTTAGATCATATGCATTGAACTCCAAGTCTTCAGTATCACTCTCAGTTTAAATATCCTCTTCATCACAATCCAAACCAGCATAGTTCACAGGTGTACCAGCCCGTTTGAATATGTGTTTGCTTGTAAACCAGCTGGTGCAACGCATCGATCCTTAACACTCTCTTTCTTAACACAAACACCATCATCCAAACCAATATCATTCATGACCTTATGAAAGCTTTTAGAATTAAACGTTGCGTGTTTTTTTAGCATATGCAACGGACCGATCCTTCTCATCATCACTATTTATGTAGATGGGATTGTGAATGTTCGAACCTTTGTTTACACATAAAAACATAAGCAAAACATGGTAGATAAAGATATAAAAAAACTTAACCAAAAAACACTAATAAAAAATATACCTGAATGTTCAGAAGGATCCAAATCTCTCATAGGAGCCATGCAGAAAACCTAAAAATAGGCCAATATAATTCAAACATGAACATGAATTGCTTAATTAGCCAATAGGTTGCATCTGAATAGCACAAAAAGTTAAGAGACAAAGATAACCAAGACGAATTTTTTTGAAGATAATAAATACCTTAAGATTAAAAATATAAACTGTAAAAGTTGTCGGTATGTTCTAAACTAATAAGGTTAAAAACTTTATTTAGAACATTGGTATAGAATAAAAGAATAATTTATCAATTTTTGAGCTTAAACTATGGAAAAAAGATAAACCAAATAAGTAAAATAGGTGAATATTAGCTATATATTTAGCAAATATTGACTATATATAAATCCTAAATATATATTATAAATAATTTGACTCACTGATATATTAAGCAATCAAATAAGGATAAATCCAAAACCATTTTCCAAAAACATCTAAGTAGCAAAAACGATGAACACGGGAATGATAACTTCTATTAAATTTCCATTTCTCAATACAACCAATCCCATATAAAAATTTCATTTGTGTTATATCTCCAAGACCGAATATACATAAATCATACATAAGTCTTATAATTATGCAAAAAAACTCAGAAACTTTGTAAAACTATACCGTTTGTAGCAAAAATATTTAAAAATTAGATGCCCAAACAAATTCAACCACCAAAATGTAAAACGAATAATTTTTTATAAGAGTAAAGAGAAAAATGTTCTTTATACGTAATATTCCAAATTTGTTTAAAAAAAAATTATAATCTCCAAACAATATATTTTGAGTAGTCCTTATACACTAAAATATTAAAATAATTATAAGTCTAAACCAAGACACAACCGTTTTTTTTATTATAACTAACCAAGAACAAACTTAAAATTCATTTTCTAAAACAAAATCAAGTGTTTAAACCATTAAACTATATTATATGTTCTTAACAATTTTGATCTCAAGGGATATACAAAGAAATTACCCATTGTAAAAAGGTATTTTTGATGAGCAACATTAACACATTGCACCTAATTAGGTGGACAATAAAAACATAATATATAAACCGATTAAAGGAAGTTATCATATACAAAACTAAATTTCATAAACATAGGTGGTATAACAAACAACCTCGAAAAACAGTTCAAAATATTCACAATAACTTAAAAACTACATGAAAGACTTAAAGAGAAATAGTTAAGAGATGCTAATCACTATCTTCATTGTCTGAAGATTCACTACCCATTCTTTCACTGGAAGATTCATCACTGGATGGTGAAATACGATGCCTCTTCTTTGGTGGTTTATAGCTTGAAGCACAGTCACTTGAAGAGGAACATTCACTCGAGAACTCCGTCGTGCGACTGTCCAACTTGAGGTTATCCAAACTACCATTGTCATCATAGTTCTCTTCTTCATCTTCATCCTCAAAAGGCATGTGAAAGTCCATCAAATCCTCTGAATCATCCTCACTTGGACAATCACTCATCCAGTCACTCTTTTTATCACTATCTCGATTAGAATCTGAATCTGAATTATCACCATGTCCACCATCATCTCCACCAAAATCATCAGCATGCATAAACACTCCATACTCTGACTCGGAATTAGAAGTGTCAAACTCATAACCACCTCCAGATCCATCCGAAGTCACACCCAAGCCATCACCAGAGTTGTCCAAAGAAGAACCATCATTGGATGAACTCGATGATGTACCAACACCAACATCATCAAAAACTAAAAGGAAACAAAGAAAATATACCGATGAACCAACACCAAAAGAAAGAACAACTAATCTAAACTAAGTTATAAATACACCCGAGACCAAACAAAGATAAGCAAAAGAAAGCTAAGTCGTTTACGAAAATTGATCTAATAAATTAGAATCTCCCAACAATAAATAAGTATAAGTTGCTAAGAAACCAAACGAAAAACCAATTTCCAAAAGAAAAGCCTAGAACATTCAAAAACGAAATTATCTATTATATGCATTCTAAAGAAACCAGAGCAAAATAAAAAAACACTAACCTGTGTAGGAGAATGGATTCAAAACCAGCATAACTCTGGAGAATAAGCATCCATACGCCACAAAACCTGAAGAGTTACAATCAACTTCAAGAGCCAAAAACAGAGAAAATTTTTTTAAAAGGGAAAAACGAAAGAGGAAGTGAGACACTGCCGAGCATTCGTTCCTCTGGTTTGCTCGTCGTGAAGAGAAGCGACAAAAGCGACGACATTGGCACTGCTCACAGCTTAGGGTTTTGTTAGAGAGGAGTGAAACAAAAGCTGGAAAGTGAAGAGACATGCGAGACAGAGCATGACGTCGAACCATGTTTCTCGTTGGGGCCATAATTGATGGGCCTTAAAATTTCGTTAATCATCGGCCCATAACCACAAGCTTGTCTAAATTTTGGATAATTAACCATCAGCCCATAACAAAAATACTTGTCTACAATTTGGATAAAGAAAAACTCAAAACATATTTGTCTAACTGTTGGAGATAAAATAACTTGGTAAGTAATATTGGCTAAGAGATGTAATTTAAAATTTTGGACAAGATACCGAAAATAAAGATATATCAGGAAAAATACAAAAAAAAACACAAAGGAATTTGTATTAGAGAAATTTGATGAGTAAACAAAAAAGGAATATCGCCAAAAATACCCAAAAAAAAAAATTTGCCGAGATATACGAAAGGAAAGACATTTAGTGCTAACAAACTATAAAAACATATAAAAAGGAACAAAGATATTATGGCTATCTAAAATAAAAGAATCATAACAAAAAATAAAATATATTTGGATCCATAGAAAAAAAAAACAAGGGAAAATTGCCAAAATGGAATGAAAAAACGATATGGTCGTCCTTATGGGATAAATCAATATTTGTGCCATTTTTTCCTTTAATGCCCTTTCTTTAAAAAAAATTAATGAAAAAATAGTTTTACGAGTAAAAAAAATGTAAAAATAGGAAAAATGGTCCAAATACTCATATCAACATACATGTATTTTTATTTTTGTTTAAAAATTTTAAATAAGTATTTCAAATTTTGTTCTACGAAAAAGAGATGTTAAGTTCTACTAAAAAACGACCAAGTTAAAACGGAATTCCAGACTTTGTTAGGCAATCTACGGGTATTAGAAAGGAAAATCTAAATTTCAATAAAATTCTAAATCTGTTGAATTCTTTATCTACATATTTCAAAGCGGGTTGCAAATTTTTGGAATATAACATCTACTCTTATACTCTTGCTCTAATTAATTTAGAATGAATAATCTACATTTAGCAACTTGTCTACTAAAGGCATAATGATTTCTCAAACATCTTCTATTGTTTCTACGCAAAGTTGAAACGTGATTCTACGGATAATATTGACCATATCTCCGAAAATAAGGGAAGTGTAGTTAATCCATATTCTGAATATATATGTTAATTTTTTAAATTTGAGAATTTTCATATTTGATTTAGTGAAAGTTCTCATGTGCACGTGGTGGTAATGGGCAGCTTATTTCAAAGTGCAAGTAGTTCATTGTTATCATGTTTCAAATGCTTTTAGATTCTAAAAACTTTTAACTTTGTTTTCAGTTTCATTGTTATACATTGCTATTATATTTCGAATGCGTTTTGGTTCTAAAAACTTTGAAGATTGTTTTCGGTTCCATTGTTATACATTGCTGTTGAAATATGCCTTGAATCTGCGAGTTGGCGTAGATCGCTCGATCCAGGAGTCATAGATCGGGCACTCTTTGGCAGCGATCGCTCAATCCAGGAGTCATGGATGGGGCGCTCTTTGGCTTGGCTCTCTACGTTATACATTGTTATCATGTTTACATGCTAATATCAGTTTAATAGACCATGTAATTCTAACAAGATCAAGCTAGTTTCAATGAGGATTTCAGTTTTGTAAACAACATACCAAGAACCAAAAAAACGTCTTAATCATACTTGGTTACATAATGGTTGCAAGGTTGAACAAAATAGTAAGAAACAATAGATCGATTTCATTCATTCTTGGCTACTTGATTTTCCAAAAAGACATAGAATGTTCACCTTCTCGTCTTTCCCCATCACCACACCCATTAACGCACAAGTAGATCAACCTCAACCTATCTCCAAGTATAAACTTCAAGGAGATCTTCCCACCTCTCTTTAGTAGCTTACTTCAAAAACCCAAGTCGTCTTTCCATCTTACCACCTCAATGATACTTTCCTTTGAAAATTTTAGGCCACTTACGGCATGGTACTCATAACTGTTAACACCAAAAGACAATAAACACATGACTGTTAACACCAAAAGACACAACACCGATGTCATAAACGCTACACTAAACAATATCATAAACACGCAAAAGGAAATAAACATAAAGTTCTCTTGTGCCGTTATAATATATACATCACTGACTATTTTTTTTCAAATTTCAAAAACTAAGACCAACAAACCTGTGCAGAATAAACAAAGACAAGATTTTTATAAGAAAAAAGGAAGAAGATATTGATTTAAGTCAAAGAAACAAACTTAAGAGTCAAACAAAGACAAACACAAGACAAAATTCAAACATATTCAAAAGTCAGAAACACAAAAACTACCAGAATGTTCAGAAACGAATCAATTAACCAATCCGTCACAAACGAAATCAATTCACAAACTAAATCAAACAATCAAATTAAGACGAGTCAATTCACACACGCAATCAATTAATCAAACTAAGAAAATTCACAAACGAAATCGGTTCACATAATCAGCTCACAAGTAGAACAACAACACTATAAATCTTAAGAAAGGAAGATACAAAGAGTAATTCGATTTGGAGTTAACAAACACAGAGACGAATATAAATAAGAAAGAGNAGGTGCTAGCGATTCGGAGAAAGAGAGTGGCAGAGAGAACAAGATGAAAGTGTTCCGCCGGAAGAGAAACTCGATTTCACCAATAACCGATAGAAGCTCCGAAATCGCCTTCATGTTCGTCGAGAAAGAGAGAGGCCGATAAAACTATTAGATTTAGAAGAAGAAAGGAAGGTACAAAGATATGACTTGATCAAATTGAATGGAGAAAGTTTGGTGTTTACCTTTGGTGAATTTGATGTCGGAGAAGACCAAGGGAGAGACTGGCCTCCGTGTTCGTCCAGAGAAGCCCTTGAATCGCCTTTGTGTTCGTCGAGAGAGAGAGTCGATGGAGTGTTCATCGAGAGAGAGAGATAGAGGCGGAGAAAACAAAAGAGATTTAGGGTTCTGGGGAACAATTGGGCCTTTTTGATTTAATTGTTTTTTTTCCCTTTTTATTTTTTATATGTTTAATGGTTTTTTTTCATAATACATTTTTAATATTAAAAGAGGTTTAAAGTGTATTTTATTTGATTAATCAAGGGTTATTTTTTGGATTATGAGAAAATTATACTATAGGGACAAACTAATGTTGGTTTTATACTAAAGGGACAACGAGTGTATTTTTTCGTTCTATTTTGGCAAAATTCCCAAAAAAACAATAAGAAAATTAACAAAAAAATCAAACATGTTCTATATAATTGTCTAAAAAGCATATAATTATTTTATTCGTACTAAGTAAAAATGAATATTATCAAAACAAAAAGGAAGATGCCTTTTTGTTTACTTTTTTAATTTAAAAATATTTCCTTTAGTTTCTTTTTTAAGAAAGAATATTATTATTCATTATTATCAAAGAGGATATCATCATTCTTTATCATCAAAAAGACGTTTTCTCAGAATTTATTGAACCAATAGAATATGATCTTCACCCTACAAAATCATAGGATTAAAATAATCATTGACATGTTGCCCAAGCCATTGACTAAAGTATCGAACGATAATTCATAATAATTCATAAGAATACAAATTTGACAATCAATCTAATCGTATTTGTAGAGTCATAGTTGTTTGCCAAACTTTTTTTGTGTATTTCTGTCACCCAATATTTCTCAAAGGACTTAGTTTTTTGATATACACAACGTAAAAACTTCAATAATTCTTAAGAGGTTGAGATGAAACAATAATATTATGACCATTTAAAAGAAACACCACACACAAAGAATAAAAAAAACAAAACAAAACAAAACATAAATCAAATAAAGAACAACCTATTTCAAAATAACGAAAGAGAGACTACCAGAAAAATCTTCTACGAAGATTACGATAGTCATCACAAATCTAATCCGCATGAACTACCGACAACTCAAGGTCAAAAAGGGATTGGTCAGAAAAAACACCACCACCAAAACCTCTTAAATCAACAGAATCATCAAGTTGAGGAAGAGACTCGCGTGAAGAAACATCTCCACCAACGTCTTTCGAATCATCTGAATCATAATCCACACAAGAAAAACCCACATGAACTGATTCTACAAAAAAGATCTTATGTTAAAGCCAGAAGCAAAAATACACTGAAAAGAAACAGAAGGCAAAAATATTAAACTACCAATTAGCCTTGAGCCAAACAAACAAACACGAAATATAGATCCATTATCATCGGATGAGTACAATTGTACAAACCGAGGAAGAGGATTCCCAGGTAAAAAACTCTCAATCAAAACTAGAAAAAACACAAAATTAGGTCAAAATAACAAAATTTTATAAAAAGAGATTTAGAAAGCAAACCGACTAAACAAAACCTCTCATAACCGATGTCGTTTTTAGATCACAATCCTGAACGTTGGACCGAGGACGTGCAAACCACAACTTAATAGATGGATCCCAAACAAACTCAACAGGAACATGGTAGTGAAGTGGACCAGAGATCCCAAACTTATACTTCTCGTTTAAGAGATAAAAAACGGACATGATCATAACAACCTAACCAAAAAAATATCCAAAGAAAAAAGTTATGACAAAAGAAAACCTACACGTGAGAAACACAAACATACACATATAATACATGAAGAAATATAACAAAGCTAAACGAACATGTAAAAGACATCGACAAAAGAATCAATAGAATATACCAAACTTAGATGAACATGGAGATCCACGATAAAGTATTTGGGTTAGGACGAAACCTTTTTTGCGTTGAATGACAATTGAAACAATAAGAAATAGGTATTTATAGAAACACAATTAGGTTTTAAGTCTCTAAATTAGGGTATGAGAGCCGACTATAAAAACTGCGACCAATTGAATCAAGACACGTGTATGCCAAAAAAATTTAACTAAAAAATATCCGACGAATGAGAAACTGCCACCCGAAGCAATTAAAGCAAAAAATAAAGAAATCGTCACGTGAAGCCACGTAAGCCCTAAAGTGTGATAAAAAATGCGAATTGCTGAGAAGCCGTCACGCCAGCTTTTTCGAGCTCTCGACTTCTGTATGGCCGCCACGTAAGAAACTAACTTCTTATATTATATATATATATATATATATATATATATAGATA
>OVAN01000789.1:0-50472 GCA_900406275.1 Anastatica hierochuntica | reverse complement strand
ATATATATATATATATATATATATATATATATATATATTACTATAACAAATATTTTCATGTCCGCACAGAGTGTTGACCAGTTATCTAAAAATAACAAATTTATAATGCTCGATTTTTAATTTTTGGATAAATATTTATATTAGATTTTTATCTATTTAGATGATATATATACAGTTATACACGCCTTCAATGTTTATGTTATTTTTTAAATGTCCAAATTTGTAAAGATTTAGTATTGGTTTATGTGCAATAAGCTCATGAAAGAGACAAGGAGCTTTGTTGGTGTTTTGTTCTTTGTCATATCATTCCATCAAAAGCTTTAATTTGCAAAACTTATTTTATTAATCTATTTAAATTAGTGGTGGTAGCTAGCAATTTAGTAAAATTTATGACTCTATTACATAGAAAACAATTGATCAAAATCATGGTCTATGGAGGGGTAAAAGTTAAATGGTCATTCATGTGTAGTATATGAATTCCCTTTCTCTGTACGAAGGTCTTTTTGCATTCAGCTCGACTCCACAGTAAAATAATCGTTTGAAATTGCATATGAGCAAATATATGCATTTCACTAGGCTCAAAGTCAACTACGAAAAGCATTTAGAATATGAAAATAAGTCTATTTAAATAGCCTATATGTGCTTAAGTCTTCACAGATCTATGCTAATCTTCAATTGTTTTGTTTGTTAGGGTGTCAAATGTGAAAGAATGTCAAGATCTATTGGGTCTATAGGTCTTTATGTGTCTGATGGAACATCTGTTTTGTCATTAAGTGCTTTGATGCTTTCAATTGTAAGTTCTCTCCTATTCAAAACTTTTATTTTTTCGGTGTTTTTGTACTTCAGAAGTAATGTGGTATTCTTTTTCTTAACTTTCTCTCTCAGCCTGCTCAAATCGTTGGATGTAAAACAGTTAATCCTTGCAACTCTAGCAACTAAGGAAGGAAGCATATGCAAGATAACACCGCAGATGTTTTCATATGGGAATATTCAATATTATCCACATTCAATTTATTTTAGTTGCTGAGCAAAATCCAACGGCTAATGGGTTTTGCTATGTTTTTTAACATGTTAAATATGGGTTTGTTATGTAGTTGATGCATGAGGTGATCTATTGTGCTAAGAAGGTTGTTGTCCCATATACCTAAAGTCGTTGGATAGCAGATGTGTGCGCGCTAGCCTTTTGCACATATGCTTTCATGACAATCTGTTTTTTGTACGATTCTTAAATTTTCCATTTTGACTTTGCAGTTATAAATACCATCGCCTGGAGAACATATTCTTGTCTTAAGATATAAATAGGGTTTGGTGTAACACATGATTTTCATTATTGAAATCTGAATGTTTTCACACTAATTAAAATACTTGGTCTAAAGAGTAGTTAGTGGACTCTCGACGAACACAAAATACAATTCCAGAGATGCTTTGTTCTTTACAATTGATTGAGAGCAAGATTATACAACATACTTCAAGAGCATTAAAGGGAAATTTTTTTTTAAAAAATGATAAATTCCTTTGCTGATCAGATTCTTCTAGCTCAAGCTTGCAAAGTTTCTTCAAGAACTGAGGCTGGAAAGAAACATACCAAACAAAGAAACAGTCTGGCTTTAGTTATTAAAATTCTAAAATACCATCACAAGGAAGAGAAGAAGAAGAAAAAAAAAGAGAAGGAGAAACCTTCTTCTCTTTTGAAGCGGATTCAGCTCATGTAATCTCCAAAATGGGAGGGACATGTGTTTTTGTTGGTACATATGGAATATTCAGCTTCTCGGATTCTTCAGACTCCATTGTAGGCACTTCAGCCATCTGACTAACAGTAAACTTTAAACAAAACATACATCATCATGAACACATCACATTACATAAGTTTTTGTCTCTCTTCTTGACACGTTGTAGCATTAGCGGTATCATCCATTAGATTTTGAACATCATCAAGGTCGTCCACGCTTTGAATCGCTTTAAGTCCTCCTTACCAAACACAAACACACATAATCTTCCCATCATCACAAACGTGTGAGAATCAACTATTTAATCTTCACCAGTCACAAATATCTAAGACATCGTTTAGTATGAAGCTAAATGCAAGTAATCAATCAAACTAAAAATTATGAAATTTAAAGGTATGAGAATCGAATTCGTGGTTTTAGTTCTCTCGCTCTGCAGAATCTTAAGCCCTCGTCCATGGCGTAACGCGGACCTGATCAATCATCAACACAATGATAACTTTGTAAGAAAGAACACATCTAGAGAAAAACCCACCAAAAGAAATCGAATTAAACATAAACTGTATCAGGTAGATCATAAATGTTGACTTTCAGTGCCACCAAAGACTCTTTTTGATAGCTCTCATCTGTAAATCAATGGCGTCCCTTCTTTCTGGGGCTTTAACCATTAACGTATTGTTTGTATGTTGTGTGAGACTTTGAACCACTCTTAGCTGTCTCTCACCGCGAATTTTTTAAGCGTATTCGGGGAAGCCAGAACGCTGAGATAAAGCCATGAATTGTGGTGCCCTGCATGTACAACTCGTTTTAGAAGCTGATTTTGGACATGTAGTCAGACAAAAAAACGCTGGCATATAAACATACCTCAGAATCAAAAGAATTAGCTCCATATCCATAGCAGGTCGACCTTCTCGAAGTTCCTAACGCTTGCCTCCCAGAAGTGGATAAGCCATTGATTTCATCAAGATCCTGGAAGGACAGTGCATTTGCAGCTCGTTTGATACTTGTGTCAGTAATCGTTGCGCTTGGTAGAGGATGTGAAAGGTACGAAGAGAGGTTAGTGAAGTTGGGCTTTAGAAGAGTGGGGAGTATTAGCTTTAATAGGTGTGGATGCATCGGAGGTGCAGAGAAACGGAAGTTTAATGGCGGATGTAATGGTGATGTAATGGTTATTAGGTTACAAAAAAGGGAAGAGGAAATGGTTTGAGAAGTGGAACTGTCGAAAGAAATTTCGTGTGGAGGTGAAACGTAGTAGATGGATTAGTATTCATGGGTCTGTGGAGATTAGCGGGCCTAGATCTGTCCAAACAATTTAATAAAACTTATTTTGTATAGTGCACGATTATGCTGATGTGGCAACATAAGAGGGCTTCACAATTTGCTTTTTTGGATAGCCTAAGAAACCACAATTAGTTACTTTCAATTAGTTAGATAGTATGAGAAGTTATACAATTTCCAAAAGAAATGTTTCTGCATGTCCCAAAATTATCCGATTGGTTGGGCGAACAACCACTGGAACAAAAAAACCCAACAAAATCAAAATTCAAAAGAAACTCTACATTCCAACCACCTATCAACACTATGAAGAGCAAATAAACTAAATGACCTTACGGCCTAAAAAAGCCCAAATCGACTCGCAAAGAAATTCTTCAGCCGAAGTTAAACCTTTTTAGAAGGATTATTTTAAACAAAAAGAAACTCAAAACGCCAAGAGAAAATATGAAAAACGAATCTTAATGTTGCCCGAAGACTCGGCCCCGTTATACTACTTTCTGCCTCCGTACTGATTTGTAGGCTAGGTTCTTTCCTAAGTGCAAAAAACAATTTATATAGTTCTCCGTGGCATTACTCTTAAACAAACAAATATCAACAAAAAGCAAAATATGTAACAAACAATATATTAGCAATAGACTATTGTCAAAATTAAAAAAGAAGAATACAAAAGTAGATAATAGGTACACTAATTTAGAACATCATCTAAACAACACATATGGGAAAATCCAGAAGCAAACCAATTTTGGTGAAACAAACAATATATTTTAAAAAACTTTTTTTCATAACATTGTGCCGTTTAAATGAAATAACATCAACTGTATATATATTTTGGCAGCACAAATGATGAACATAAAATATAATAAGCAACATGTTGCAGGCAATATATGGCCCACCGAGGAAACTAATACATATTTTATACCAAAAATGCGGGCTAAAAAAATAGTTCATATGGTAAGTGTCAGTATAAACCAATTCCCTAAGATTTGAATATATTTATAATGCACCACGATTACTACGACATCAGGATCCTCACGTAGAAACGAAAGAAAATACTAATATTAGTTAGATATGCTTTGAAGGGTACTTAAAACACAAATATAACCTAACCATTATCTATTATCTAATTATAATTTATAGTTTATCCAACGTTTTTCAAATTTCATGAAAAATTTGTAAACAAAAACAAAATTAACACATAACCTCCTCAAACAATTCTGTGGGATTACAAATATTTTCAAACCACGCACGCTTGCAAACTGGCAAAAGAGAACAACTATTACCTATGCACGCGTACAACCATTGTAAGTTTGTTTTCACCCATTCCTGATCAAAATGTAAATTAAATATAAGTAAACTGTATTAATTTTTATAACCATATATAGGTGGTTGTGAAGTATGTTCAAAATACGGTACATACCACTCTATTTCTCTTCGATATCAAAATACAATTGAAGACACAAAAGGGTAAAAATTAATAAAGATTATTATTAAAATTGCAGTACGCAATCAGGGCCGATCTCAACGAAAAATAATTATTAAAACAAAGGGTGTAACAGTTCGCCTTACAAACGCATGAAAAGCTCGCATGCCAAAACTGAACAAAAAAAAGAGAGGCACAAAGTCCACAACCTGTACATAACCTATGCGACAAAAGGTCTTAGCGAAGAAAAATAGAAAAACAATAAAAAGAGGTGAGTTAATAAGGTAACTTAACCATTCAATCAAACATATTAAATGAACTGTCCAAATTCATACCATCTTATCTTTCTCTGCAGAAATCTCTCTCGAAGATGTAGAAAGGATCCACTCCCAAATACAATATTGTACAACTGTAAATTTTACTTGAATACTGATACTTCAGCACTTAATAAATTCATATATTTAAAACTATAGAAAACCCAAGGAACAATAAATATCCCCCTATATTTTAATAGGTACAACTTTTCACCTCCTGCGACAAAAAACAAATTAGAGAATAAAAAATGTATAACTTAAACATTAAAGATACTTTTAAACTTGGGTATCTACACCTCTATTCTCAAAACCAATACATTTTGTAATTCCCAATGCAATGGAAAAAACAACATACCAAATACAAACTAAAAAAAACATAATTAACACTTTCAATCATTGTAGGCGGGTGTGTTCACTGCTTTGACATAGATAACTTCTAAACCTTAAATGACAATTGAAAATCCAAAAATGAATAATAGTCCTAATCAATACTCTCTATACTTTTGCAGTTCGCAAAAATATGTCGAAGCATGAGATGAGCATAATAATATCCAAAAGAGAGGCAAAACAATTTAGAGATAAATTAATAACTAAGCTGTTGAGCTCCAATAATTTTCGTCCCTAACCATACAACAAAGCACTAACTCAAAGTCAATCTTTAAGAAACATGCGAGGCGTCAACAAGAAAATAACAACTCTCTAAAGCAGAGAAAAACAACCAAAACATACAACTATTGCTTACGAATAGTTTCGATTAAATCTTTACATTGCTATTAACAACAACAGAATGTAGCATTCACCATGAAATCAAACAAGGAGAATCGCAAAAGAGAATCCAATCATCGAAAGCACCTTCTGTAACGCTTCTGTCTGGTATTCTGAAAAAACCGGCGAAGATAATATAACAGGGATGCCTCTTTTCTCAATATGCTGTCAGCAGGGACGTGTTAAGTTACCCCCTCCCCTCAGAGAGCCTCCTCCACCATATCAAAAGAGCTCATGAAGGATTCATCATTCCGAGGTCTTCAACAAAGCTACAATTCATGACTCGCCATGACATCCATCAGAGGGAAAATATATCACTCTGTCTCAACAAGAAATGGACCACCACGCTTTAGGTTACATGGGCAGAATTACCATTGCATCAGATCATTACCTACAAATGTATATTGTAGACACAAAGAACGAGGTCTGCAACCGCCTAAACACTATGTCAAAGAGGACATTCGGAGGGGAGTTACATGAAAAATAGTTGAAGGCCTAATAAAGATGCTAGACAAACACAATTGCCTATGAAAATTCTTTCGCAAAGCAAGAGACCAATTAAATGCCAAAGATATCAAATATCTTACCATAAGAGTTGTTGGCCAAAAAACCAAAGGAAAAACATATGATCTACCAGAGGTCGGGGAGGTATTCAGACTAATTGTTGGTGATATATTTGCTACTACTGGTTACAAAGACGTTGTCGTGGAACTCCAATCAACTCACTTGCAATAAATCAGAGATGATCATCCACTATTCATGAGCTTGAAATACCCACTATTATTCCCATGTGTGGAATAGTCCCCCATGCCATCACTCAAGCAGAAGAGGGAAAGAGGACATTTATTAGTATCCATAAATTTTACGCCTACTAAACCAAGACACGCCTAACCGAAGGTATGAAAATTATAAAGGTTGGAGACTTATTCCACCAATATGTTGTCATTACATACACCACACACCACAATAGAGCAGGAGAAGTTACAGTGGGCTAAAAAAGGCATAAACTACATGGTAGAAAAACAACTAAACCAAAATATTATATATATGAAACTAAAGGAAAATTCCCTACCATTAACATATTGCCAAAGGCACGACCTACAATGACGAAAAAGACATCCTTACTACGTGGAAAAGCACATGAAGTCTTCCCAAAAAAAGATATGGGCACCAAAAAGCATCCCACACTACAAGAGGCTATTTTCTTGGAAAACCTTGCATTCGTGTGGTTAACAATAAAAGCGCAAAGCATATCGAATATCTTTTTTAATTTTATAAACCTTAACATTTGGTACTGCATCCATATTCCAATTTCTTAATTTTCAAACATAACAAAATCTGAATAGAAACGCAAAATTAAAAACACCACGAATAAAAAACAGCTTCATCAAACTGCACCTCAAAATTGAAAAGCTACCAAAAAGCACAAAGACAAATTTGCGCACAACGCGGGACTTCCTCTAATTATATTTAACAAAAAGGAAAGAAGAAACAAAATTTATTTCCACCAAAAACACATTTTTTCTGGTTCTAGACTAACATGAGAAAGAGTGTCTAGGCCGAAATAGAGGAGCTATGATCTAGTCCTCACCTTAGTCTACAGAAAGCTTGAAAAAAAGAGAAAATGACTATATTAATCCTTTAAAATCATAACAATCACTGGACCATCCATCTTTCTTTGATTTTAAAAAGGAATGCACAATAAGAACAGGTGAAGAGTAATCCCAGTAAAATGATATAGCAGTCGAGTAGATTTCATTGATTCTCTATACAATTTCCCGTGTGGCTGATCACGGGTTTTTTTGTGGTCGAGTTTACAATTTATAGACCTAATACCCTAGGTTCGAGCCCGCAAGAGAACAGGGTCAATTGTAGTATTTTAGGGTCGTCCAAGAATTTAGAGGCTTATACTAATAGAACCTAAACAAGGAGAACACACTAAGGGTTCTAGTCTAGGGGGCGATCTAGTAAGAGATTTTCACGGGTCTCTACTAAACCTAATCGAAATCAAATGTAACTATGGTGAATGTACATAAAAGAAAGCAATAACAAAATAGCATAAACGTAATNAGAAAGATAGGATCTTGAGACAATGCTTATGGGTTTGGGTTCAATATAAGGAAGTAATGGACTTGGGTAAGGCTTTATTAGAGGATCGAAGCTATTCCTAGACCAAGCTATTCCTAGACCAAGGATCCCTTTATAATCGATCAACCCACTCTTGTGACGGAGATCTATTCACCTATATACACACTACAAGGCTCAACTCTCGTTTGTTGCCTATCTAAACATGTATGTGATAATGAGTCTCAAGCCCTATTAGCCATCTAGCACCTAGGTAACATCCACTCTCATAGGCTCAAGTGCAAGACATAGATCTAGTTCTCTCAGGCATTTCATCGAACACTTTCTAGGCGTCTTTGAGCAAGCAATGCATTTTGAAGAACTAAACTAGATCTAGTAGGAATCTATGCCAAGATCTAGCCTAAAAATCCATTACAACATTAGATCTAATCCTAGTCTAGCATATCTCAATATCCAAGATGGATGTACTCACTAAAAGTCATGGAAATCCAAAGACAAGAAATGGGTCTTTGAGCTCCCATGGTTTTAGAAGAATAGATCTAAAGAGAAAGATGAGAAAGAGAAGATCCAAATAACTCAAACAAAACAAAGAATTATTACAAGGTTTTTGGTTCTCAAAATGAAAGCAAATAAGGTTCAGGAAGTGTCTCAAATGTTTTTCAAAGTGTGTCTCAAGTGTCTCTTTTGTTCTTGGAATATAAGAGGGTATTTATACTAAAGAGAAAAGAGAGGAAGCCCTAAAAAGGGTTTTTTCGGATAAAAGCAACCAACCATCGACCTCAGGAGACCAGTCATCGACCTCAGAGGTCAATGCTGCATTGCCTTTAGCAGCAGGATGGTTATTGCTGTAAAGGAGACCAGCCATCAACCTTAGGAGACCAGGCATCGACCTCCAGATCGATGGTTGGTTCCTTTTACAGTTTCTTGTGGCTTCTTGCTCCTCTTTGATGCCTTGTTGATCCCCAATTCCTCCATAGCATTTTTCTCCTCTTTTCCTTGATTTCTTAGCTCCAAATCCACCTTGAATCCATCTCTAGAGCCTCCATTGATCCATCCCAAATTTGCACCTACAAATGCAAAGAAAATGTATGCAAATGCAAAATGTTCCTAAACTAGACTCTAGACTCAAACTAATGCATTCTAAGACTTATATGACATATATAAAATTTAAAAGTGGATGAAACTAAGCTAAAATGTATCTAAATATGCATGAAAATATGTACACATCAGTGGCATCAACCAACATGTCAACATAAATATAGGATTATTTTACATCATACCGTAATTGAGATAAAGAAGTTACCTGTGAGAAGAACCATCAACCACACTGACCAAATCATCATGGAGTGAGTGGTTTTCCACCTTCCATGGTGTAAAATTGAGAATATAAGATTCTAGTACAAAGAGTCAGGCTAGCACAAATTTTGTTTTGACTATGTGCAGAAAATAGAATTTGGCATTTTATTATACTACCGAAAACAATTTGGCCCATTTTTGTATTTAAAAAAAAATTATCCTAATCAATTACACACCTTACACATCCTCAAACCTCCCTTGCAAAGAGATATCCGTTAATTTCATAATGTGGTCCTTTTTCTTCGTGAGATTAGAACACTCACTTCGTATATGACCCATTCCTTTACACTCTGGACACTTAAGCTCTTTTCTTTTGGCTAACGAAGAGTCAGCCCTCAGTTGACCAAAGCTCTGACTTTCAAAACATATCAATTATTGTTTCTTCTTCCTGAAATCCCGACCGTTTCGGACAAATCTGCTTTCACTCTGTTCCTGGCCAAACTTCTGAAATCCAGGCCTTGCACCACGACCACCAGTCTGGTTACTTCCCTTCTTAATTATTTTTTAACATTCTCACAAAATTCTTTGCAAGTATGCTCATGTTATCTTCAAGTTTTTGAAGTGTACAGTCGTCTTGTTCAGCCGCAAAAGCTATGCCTTTTTGAGTACTCACATAATTTGAAGATGATATCATTTTTTTGCCTTTAGCATTCCAACAAGCTTATCAAACTTGATATCATCAATATTCCTAGTCACCTTCAGAACAGCCTTATGAGCTAAAAATTTCGGAGGTAAACACCTAAGAAGCTTCTTGACAAGCTTTTTCTCCTTATATTTTTTCCCAAGAATAGAAGCTTCATGAGCCATTTGCTTCAAATTAGCACTGAAATAGACAACAATGTCATCAAGATTCAGTATGATATTCTTAAACTAGGAAGCTAAATGATCAAGCCTGGTTCTCTTCACGCTCATATCCCCTCCGAATGGATTCAGCAAAATCTCCCAAGTCTCTTTAGCAGACTCACTTCCTTGGATGAGTTTGAATTGCTCCAAATCCACTACACCAAAGATTGCAGAGAGTGCTTTTGAGTTGAACTTAGAGTCCTTCTTTTCTTCTTTAGTCCATTTGTTTTTAGGTTTTGGAATTTTCTTTCCTTCTTCGTCTAGAATTGATGGTTCTTCCCATCCATTTTTAATAGCAGTCCATGCATCTTTATGGACAATTCATATGATTTGTTTCATCCGAGCCTTCCAATTGCCATAGTTATTTTCATCGAGAACATGTTTTTGAACAGCGATATGTTCCTTCATGGTAGATACCATTGCACGTCCAATATCTCAATCCATAGATTGGGTTGCTTACTCTGATACCAATTGAAAACACGTGTAATGAATTTTGCTTAAGGACACATATCTAAGAGGTTTAAAATAACCTTTATTAGGAATAAATTACACGACTCTTGTGTATTATCAATACTATTCAACTCGTCACAGCTTGAAGATTGAATCTCGACTAATTCCTAAAGTTATCCTTCGGAAACCACCTTGTTTCTCTTAGTATTTTCTCTAGTCTCTCTCTCTCTCTCTCAATAAAACTTAAACTCTTAAGCCGTAACATCATCTTCGGTTATCCTCCTACAATATATAGGTTCTCACTACAACTTTTCCTCAAAATATTTCCATATCTTCAGGATTCTCCAAAATATCTTCTAGCCAACAACTCCAAAACACCACGTATGTAAGTCTCTTGAATTATTTCCGCTACGTCATTGTGGCACACAATCTACAAATGTTGATCTTCAAGACTCCAAGTTCTTTCAAAATCCTCTATTTATGTGTTTGTGATAATCCAAGTACCCTGAAACTTTAGTGAACACCAAACAACAAAGCCACAAGCAAAAACAAAGCCAATAGATTCACAAAGCAGTTCTATATCCGATTAGCCTTACAGGGTCATACAAGACCATAATTAAAACAGTAGCACATCAAAACATGAGCTAGTTAATCCTAGCTACTCAATTCGAAGTCCATCACTAAAATTTTATGACACACTTATCTAACACACCGGAAAAAAAACTTCAGATACTCCACGACAATTACTCCGCTTCATCATCAGCACCCCCTCTTCTTAAATCTTATTACATGGCTTAGCCGGGTAAGGACCATATGTTGTCCCTGCTCAGATGCACAAATATATAAAATAACCAAAGAACGCGTCACATGATATCAAGAATAAGGATACTCACCTTTACGACAACGTTCCATATGCAAAGCCAGTTGTTGCACCAAATCAATATCAGCTTCCAATGAGCGAGGAGCCATGTCAGCTTGAACTCCATCTTCGCGTGCACTTTTTCCAATGTCATCCTCCGAGGACACGACGAGAGTGTATCAGAATCATACACAAGTACTTCTCTCTGGAACTATAACAACCGAAATATCAGATTCGGAAACAGAAGACAATCTCGAAGATTCTCCGGCTTGGCAGCAACATCCATGATTTGCTTATAGACCATTCGACCAAAATTAAATGGTTTATCGTTGATGATCATGCATAGAAACTTGGTTCGAATTTGAGTCATGGTAGTGTAATTCCTAGTAGCAATCCAATTGCTACAACAGATCTTGTAGAGTGTCGCCATTATCAGAGTAATGTGCTTAGCTTTTAGCCCTTTCTACACATCTGTTGCACCTCTAGTAATCATCATGATTGCCTCAGAGAAATTTTCTTTCATATGAGCTTCTTCACCCGTGTCCTTCAACATAGTATGATCCACGGGAACAAGAGTTAACAACATCCGATTGATCATATTCGGAGTGAATTCGTACAACTCTCCACGAACATAAATAAAACTCAGAGTTGCTACATGAAACTCAATGTGATCAAAATTCCTATAGAACTCAAGTACTTCTTATGTGTATTGCTCCACATCAATGACCAAGCGCATCAAACTCGCCTTCTTGATTATCTCCTCTTCATCTTTTGTGTTCGATACGCGCAATGGTAGATACTTTTGATCAATAAAGTGAAGCTTAGAGAAGTACTTCTTGTAGCGATGATGTACAACCCGAGAGAGAAATTTATGATTGAATGGAGGATGATTAGTTCGAACATTGGTCTGAGGATAAAGACGATCTCTTGCATGAATCATTATGGTATTCTCCTTTGTCCGCACCACATATGTTGGATATAGAACTTGATACTTGTTCTGATCATCTCACGTGTCATCATCATCGGAGCCTTGCTCTTCATCGGAATCCTCCATTTCCTCTAGACTATCATCTACAACACAATCATCACTGGAATCAACGACCGCCTATTTCCCAGAGCGTCGTGAGGGTAGTGGCACTTTGGGCTCAGGCTCATCAAGTTCAAGTGGACCCGCTGGAGCAGAGACAAAAGTCGACGCTCGGGTTCTCCACTGTTTTTCACATGTAGCACGGAAAGTCGCCGCAGACTATCGGCGAGTGGATGGCATTGTAGAAGCTCCGCCGACAAATCTTAAAGAGAGAGTTTTTTCTTTAGCGGCCACTAAGTCATTTAGGGTTAGCAAGACCTACACAATGAAGAAGAAAACACTAACCCCTTTTATGGGCTTGTTGTTAGTTCATTCAGGCCAAAAGTCAATCACAATTCAAGCTCCAAAAGAAGACAAGGTCTCAATTTACTCTAACCACGACATACACTACTCATATCTACCAAAGTTCAGTAAAACATTTTCATAATGCAAGAGAGATCCAAGATGGTTTTTAGAATAGAAATTTTAGCAGCATCTAAACCTCACCACTTTTGAACAGAGCCAGGAACACACACAACCATTTTCTCAATATTTAGCAAGAGACCCATCTACTAGTGAAAACTTTTTTGCCTGACACTAACCTCTTATTTGATCACCCAAAGCCACTTTATTAGCCTTTTAAGAGAACATTGAGCTTAATTCTTTTGAATTCTAAATGTGCTTCACGACAGTCAAGCATAGACTGCAAAGTCACAATCCTTACACCAAAACTAGTTTTATTTACAAGAAAACTTATATCAAAACCCACTAGCTCAACAAAATATCTCTTTCTCTTTGTGATTAGCTTTCGCACTTCTTCATCCGTATTAGCCAGAATAAGTAGAAGTTGTGTTTCATATACAAAACTAAGGAAGGGATCAGAGCAAGATGCTCTTGAAGGCTCACGTTCTCAAGTTATTTTTAATGATATATATATATATATATATATATATATATATATATATTTTAATGAACACAAAACACATTCACTATTTCTTTGCTAATCTGATTGCTAATGAGAGGTTTTTGTGGTGATTAATACAGGGGATCCAAATCTAGATATGGTGCATCAGACTATGATTCACTGTTTATCCCTTAGTCAAGCAAGCTATCTAGTGTTCACACACACACCTATTGCTTTATGCAATTTCAGAAACGTGTTGATGTCAAGTAGCTTAGTGAACAAATCGGCTAGTTACTTGTCAGGCGCAACGTGTTCAATTAGAACAAGTTTTTCCTCTACTAACTCTGTAACAAAATGATGTAGCATGTCCACATGCTTAGTTCTGGAGCGTTGCACATGGTTTTTAGAGATGTTTATTGTACTTTTGTTATCACAATATACAGTAAATGGTTCTGACATAATCCCATAATCATCAAGCATTTGTTTCATCCACAACAATTGAGTGCACCAACTACCTAATGCAATGTATTCAACCTCTGCAGTGGACAAGGTAACACAAATTTTATTTTTTACTATGCCAAGAGACAAGATTGTTACCTAGAAAGAAGCATCCCCCATAAGTGGTCTTACGATCATCCAAACATCCTGCCTAATCTGCATCACATAAACCTACAAGGTTAGAGTTAATATCTCCTGTGTAGTAAACCCCGAAATATATTGTGTCTCTTATGTACTTGAAAATTCTCTTCACAACCGCCATATGTGAAATTGTAGGAGCTGCTTGGTACCGTGCACACACACACCTACA
The DNA here is from genome assembly GCA_900406275.1 of Anastatica hierochuntica. NCBI lineage: Eukaryota > Viridiplantae > Streptophyta > Magnoliopsida > Brassicales > Brassicaceae > Anastatica > Anastatica hierochuntica. The sequence goes on along the minus strand of OVAN01000789.1, from coordinate 36,603 downwards.
TTGTAACAAAGATCAGGTCTACTAGCGGTTAAATAGAACAAGCTGCCATTCTTAGCACGATAAAGTGTCTCACTTGCCTTGGTCCCTTCCTAACCCTTCGAGGGTTTTACCGTGGCACTCATGGGGGATCAGAGAGACTTTTGGAGTCTGCATGTCAAACCTGTTTGATCATGTTCTTAGCATAAGTACTTTGAGAAAAAAAATTCCTTCATCCGATTGTTTAATTTGTAACCCCACGAAGTAATTTAATTCCCCCACCAGACTCATTTCAAATTCTCTTGTCATTTCTATCACAAGTCCATCCACTAGAGTTTGTTTAGTTCCTCCAAAAATGATATCGTCTACATAAACTTGCACCATAAGAAACTCAGAACTCACTTGCTTGATGAAAAGCGTCTTGTCCACATTACCATGCACGAAACTGTAGTTAACATAAACTGTGCCAATCTTTCATACCAAGCACGAGGAGCTTGCTTCAACCCATTGATGTGTACATATTTTTATGCATATTTTGATACATTTTAGCTTAGTTTCATCCTTATTTAGGTTGTAAATATTGCATATAGGTCTTAGAATCCATAGGTTTGAGTCTAAAGTCTAGTTTAGGATCATATTGCATTTGCATATCATTTTCTTTGCATTTGTAGGTGCAACTTCAAGATCGATTCATGGAGGCTCTAAAGGTGGATCTAAGGTGAAAATGGATCTAAAATCAAGAACAAAAGGAGCTAAATACTATCGGAAAATTTGGGATCAAGTAGAGCATTCAAGAGGAGGAAGAAGAGACAACGCGTTGTCAAGGAGACCAACTGTCGACCCCTAGGTCGACAGTGAGTCACGTTGGGTCGACAACAGCCTCCCTTGCAGCTTTGCTACCCAAGGTGAGCTACTGTCGATCCTTGGTCGATGGTAGCTTGCATTTGGGCGACGAATGCCTACTTTGACATGAAGAAACCCTTTTTTAGGGCACCCTTGCTCCTTCCTTTTTGTATAAATAGCCTCCTATTGAACCAAGAACATAACTTTGCTTAAACTTTGATCAACTTTAGTTTTCTTTCATCTATTTTGAGATCTAAACTATTGTAATAACTTCTTTCATACTTTTGAGTGGATTTGGATCTTGTATTTTCATCTTTTTCTCTATATCTATCATCTAAGAACATGGGAGCTCAAAGACCAAACTCTTGTCTTTGGATTTCCATGACTCTTAGTGAGTAGATCCTTCTTGGATCTTGAGATATGGTAGGCTAAGGTTATATCTAGGGTTGTGATGGATGATTATGCTAGATTTTGGTGTAGATTCCTACTATATATAGTTTAGTTCTTTCAAGCTCATTGCTTTCTCATTGACGCCTAGAAAGTTTTCGATGAAATGCTGGAGAGAACTAGATCTATGTTTTTCACTTTGAGCTATGAGAGTAGTTTGCCCAATAGGGAAATCAAGGTGTTAAATGGCTAGAAGGGCTTGAGGAACACTATCACTTACCAAAGTCTATCACATCACTAGATCGACCCTCATCCATTATTATTATCTTAAGATCCTACATTTTTATTGTTCACATCCAATTTCACTCCTTTATTGCTTTATTTACTTGCTTGTTTAATTATTGTTTTAATTTATGCAATTTGATTATGTTTGGCCTTATTTATCATTAGATTTAGTTGAGTCCCGTGACAATCCCCATCTAAATCGACCACCTAGACTAGGATTCTTAGTGTATTCCCTTTGCTTAGGTTCTACTAGTCAAGCCTTCAAATCCTTGGACGACCCTAAAGTACTACGATTTGACCCCGTTCTCTTGCAGGATTGAAAGTAGGGTTTAGATTTATAAATATTAAGCTTCGACAAACCAAATCAACGTCAAGTTTTGGCGCTGTTGACGTTGTATTTAGGCTTTAGCTAGGATTTATCTTTTTGCTTATTTTATTTAAATTTCTAACTTTCATTCATGGATTTTCTTTTATTTGTGAAGGTACGTGATAACAATATCAAGAAGTGAGCCAAATATAAGAATTCTTGACATTGATCCCAATAATCATTGAAAGACAACAATCAAAACAATGAAGAGCTAGAGAAAGACAACTCCATCTAAGAAGGTTGGGTATGAATCCAGAAGTTGGACAAGAGAATCCTCCACCTATGGAGAACCCTCTACAAGAACGAATTCCCCCTCCTAATCATGGGAATTTCGTTGGTCAACAAGACCAAGGGAATCGTCCATTCCACCTCCTAAGAGAAGAACCAAGGATTGGAGAAGGCGATGAGCCATTCACTAATGGTGAAAGGATGGGTATAAGGCCCCCACCAATCTGCAACAATAACTTTGAGATCAAGTCAAGCTTGATCAATATGGTGAAAAATGCTTGATTCTTTGGTCTTGCATTGGAAAACCCTCTAGAGCACTTGGACAACTTTGAAAGGTTAACCGGAACGGTAAAAATCAATGGAATGCTGGAGGACATCATCAAATTGACTTTGTTTCCATTCTCTTTAGGAGACAAAGCATCTCAATGGGAGAAAGGAGTTGTGACATCTTCTATCACAACATGGGAAGAGCGTAAGAGGAGATTCTTTACTAAGTTCTTCTCGCCTCAAAGGACGACAAAGATAAAGAATGAGATCTCTACCTTCAAGCAAGAAGGAATGGAATCACTATATAAAGCTTGGGAAAACTTCAATGGATACATAAGTAGTTGTCCTCACCATGGTATAAAAAGGGCAACCTACATCAAATTTTCCATAGAGGTATCCAAGAGAATTACCTCTTGGATTTGAACACCGCCTCCATGGGAAGCTTTGCTAGTCTTTTCGCTGATCAAGGAGAGAAACTCATAGACAATCTCGCCCAAAGCGACAATTGCGATGGGAATGATTATGACAAAACGATGAGAAGCACGAGATCTAAGGAAGACAAAATTAAGGAACTTAGTGATAAGGTTGATAGGCTCATTCAACAAACAATAAGAATTGTTCACTTTACGGAAACTGAAGTCGAAGGACAAGAAGGTGAAAACCAAGAAGAAGTGAGCTACATGCAAGGAGGGTACTACCAAAAACCCTTCAACCAAGGATACAAGCCTTTCATCAACAACAACTTATCCTACCGAAGCACTAATGTGGAGAATCCACAGGATCAAGTCTATCCTTCAAAGAATAACCAACAAGGGTACCAATACCAATCTAAGCAACGCTACTACCAAAAGCCTCAACAAAAAAACCGGTCCTACCTAAGAAGAAGAAAATCATGCTATGCTTAAGAATCTAGTAGAAGAACAAAATGAGATAAAAGTCGAGCTCTACAAGAAGTTTGGGGAGGTGAATGTGAAGATAAAGTCTATCTACCGAGACATGAATATCAAGCATGAAGCTCTTGCTTCACATGTAAAGGTGATAGATTCTCAACTCTAAAAAGTGATCTCGGACCGTAAGGGAAAAGGAGTAGCTAAAGAGAAAGGAGAATCAATCAAAGACTTTTGCAATGCTTTCTTAGAAGAGATCGACCACACTCCTCAACCATGAGACGATATTGTCTTTACTCTTGAAGAGGAGAAAATTATTGATGATTTTGAGAATCTATTTTTGAATCCTCTTAATGAGATTGTTGATTGTTTGGATGTGGATTTGGTTGGAAACCCGATTGTTACGAAAGGTCATGCCGAATTTGACTTTGAAATTGAAGAGAAAAGTGCTCCGATTGGAAAGGAGCTTGAGAAAAAGGATACTCCTTTGGCTAAAGGAGGTGTCAAGATTGACAAAGAAGAGAAAGAGTCTTTGATTGAAGATGAGGCTATTAAGGAAAATTTTTTTGAGGAAGCTAATGAAAGGGAAAGATTCAAAGAAGAAGAGAAATTTAATGTATCAAGGAAAGAGACTTCTCCATTTTGAGTCTTCTGGTTCTTAAGTCCACTCTCCCATCCCCTCAACGCTTCAAGAAACAAATTCTTGAGTTGCATTACAAAGAACTCATGAAGAAAGGTCTTTTGGATATTCCCAAGGAATGCAAAGAAGAAGCCAAGACAAATGAAATTGTCAAGAAGAAGTTAGAAAATACCATTTCTCAACGAGACAAAGTTCAGAAGATCATGAGGGACAATGGAATCCCGACAACTAGAGCCACTGAAAAACTCTAGAGAAGAGACTTGATGAGCGAGAATTTCTAATTCCATGTGCTCTTAAGGATTACCATTTTGAGGAAGCTTTGGCGGACACCGGTGCTATTTTGAATGCCATATCACTAGACCGTGTGAAAGAACTTGGATTTCAACAGAAGATCAAGAGAGGAGCGGATCCCATCTTACTTGGGGATGCATATAAAAAGACTCCTCTGGGAAGGCTAGAGAACATTGAGTTAAGGGTGAACAATACACTTGTTAAGTGTGACTTTGTGGTAGTGGATACTAAGTCCAACCAAGTCAAATTCCCATTGATCTTAGGAACGCCATTCCTCCTTACTACTGAAGCTTCAATAGACTTTGATACTAAATGGCTCATTTTGAAAAAGGTTGATGAAAGAGTCTCCTACCCAATGCTTAAAATCAAGAGAGACAATGCTTTTTGTGGTACGATTTACTTAAGGGAACCAAAGAAAAAGGGTAGGATACGAGAAGAAAAAGTCTATGAGAGCTTGGAGAACGATGGAGTTTAGGATTTGTTTCATGAGGAAAACCTAAAGGGAGATGTGACCCAGGAAGACTTAGACATGATAAAGGATGAAACAAACACTGAAGGGTTAATCCCCATGGGTAGTTACAACCCCCATTTCTAAGAGGGTAAAGGAATGAAAAACTTCAACAAAATCAAGAAATGGGCGATGCGAAAGTCTCCAAGAGGACCTCACCATGAATAGGTGATCCTTAATCTCACCAACTAAAAAAAGAAGAACAACCAAGCTAATGACCTTAAATAAGTGCAGTTGAGAGGCAATCTCATGCATATCCTTTGTAAATATTTCTTTTTAAGTCTTTAGTCTTTCATGCTTTTAATTTCAATAATGATGATGATTATGTCTTCGGAAAACTCTGTTCCAAAGACATTCTTTTTCTCTAAGCTTAGGTACCAAGGGAGAACTAATCAAAGCAAGGATCAATGCCAAAATGGAATATGGATGAACATTTCTAACAAGTCACTACAACTTGATTTTAAAAGCATTCCATTGGCTAAGGTAAGTTCTCTTGGATTCAAGCATTTCATTTGCCTTTCACTACCTTAAAAGAATTTCAAGAGTGATTTTGCAAAAGTATGATTTGAGAAAACTAAACAATCTTTGATCCAATTTAAAAACATTTGGTACAAGATTTTACAAGTTTAAGAAAATAAGTTTTCCCTCCAATTTAAAAAGAAAATTAAACTTTGGACCTCTTTACAAAATGTCCCCTTTGAAACTTGAATTTTTAGAAACTTGACCACCTTTTAAATATGTTTTGTACTACTTCATCCCATCCATAATTTTTAGAGAGCACTTTTCTCTCTCTTCTTCCTCTTATTGTCGCCATTTTCATGCTAAAAGAGCAAGGAAGAAGCTTTTTATTTTCAAAGAGAGATTTGTGTTGAAAATATTTGGTTTTGATTTTTTTTAAGTTCATTCAAGGTTCTCTCTTCACCCCCATTCTCTTCAAAAGATCAAGAACAATGTATGAAAATCCCTAAAATCTCCTTTACCATATTTGAATTTCGATTTTTAGAGTGAGTAAGGAGATAATGATGTTTAATGGGAACTTAGCTAGAGAAAGTTTGGTTATGAAGGTTTCATGAGCTACGTTTGCTTAAAAACATTTAGAAATGCATGAATCTAAAGTTGTGTGCTTGAAGTGAACAATACTTGAATTTTCTATTTTGGGGAAATTTGAACTTGTTGGTTCATAATGGCTATGGGTGCTAGATATGGTTAGAACCTTTCATCACTTTCTTAATTTGGGAAAATTATTGAGGTGTTTAAGACACCTAAAAATGTCGATTTCTATGTTCTCATAAATAGAAAGTTGATTTTTGGTTTTTTAATAGCTTAACTTGAGGTGATTGTTTGAATGCTTGGTTTGTTGAACATGTTTGTCCTTAATACTTTGAGTCTAATCCATGAGCTATGAATTTGGGTATATTTTATTAAGTGCACATCATGTCTAAATTTAGATTTGTTCTTTAAAAGGTATCATTTGGATTTTGAACTTAGTAGTCTAGAAAGCATTTGAGCAAAAGCCATTAGTTTGAGAAGTGAAAAGTCAAGTGCATGTTTTAACCTTAATGGTCGAAAATTTCATTGCAAAATATGATGGAATTTTGGTTCTAACTAAGTATAAAGCATTTGGGTGAATGAGTTAGTTTGAGGTAGTTGTTAAGAATTGGGTCATGGAAATGTTTGTGCTTAATTGATAACTCAAATTCAAAGCTAAACCATTTTGCGATTCTCATTACGGTCTCTAATTTTTGAAACTAACTTTGATACATTCTTAAGTGTAGAATACAAACAAATAGCACCACCATGATAAGTTATGAGACTATCTTACCCCACATGGTCGTTAAAGTAAAATAAACAATACTTCCATCTTCAACGGAACTCGAAAGTGAAAGGAACATTGTGGTTGGATGAGAACAATATGTCTAAGATGGGGATCGACCACAAAGTGAAGTACTTGCTAGGATACATGGACTTTGGAAGATTGCTTGAGATTCGGTACCCCACCTATGTCCAACCTATTCTTCAACTACTAGAAAGAATGGACTTTCACCATGGGAATGACTTCAAAACTAGTCTTGGGTATGTGACATTTTGGTTCAAGAATGAAGAGTATATCATCTCGACAAGGGACTTATGTCGAGTTTATGTGTTCGAAAGGAAAAGGAAAAAGATTGGATTTCGGGATGGTTTTGATGTAAGTAAGCTATGTAAGTAAGCTATGGAGGACTACATTGAAGATGAAGCCACCATAACCAAGATTCGCAATCCAACAATTCGTTAGACAATGGAGTTTTTGGTGAATTCTTTCTTCGTGAATGGGAACCGCCATTTTGTGAGGAACAATGCTATGCATTTCTTGTTCCAAGGATTGAAGAAGAATCTATGGGAGCACAGTGGAAGATGGTTTGACCCCTTGGGAGTAGACACAATCACGGGGATGATCTTTGTTGCCATCTTTCTTGAACACATGATGGATATTCAATTGCAAAGGAAGCCTGTGATAAGGGTTGGTGGAATGCTTACCCTATTATTCCGATACTTTGGAATACAACTTGAGGGGTAAAAGAACAAAGAAGATGATGAAGAGGTCAATGATGAGAGCCGCATAGAAGGAAGGAGCCTTGACATACAGTATTTGTTGGACCGAAGGTTCATTTTCGGCTTTGGCCCTAGTGGAGAGGTCCTTTATACATTTATGAACGTGCATCGGAAATGGCACATATACAATCCTCCTTGGAAGCCATGGACTACCACTACCGTGACCCCTTCAATAGTCTTCAACCTTCCTCCAAACCTTGCAACAAAAACAATGGAGCTCTACTTACATTCAATCATCCAACTAGACGATGAACAAGAAACGCCCGAAAGAGAAGAAGATGAAGAAAGCTTTGGACATGAATTCCTTAACCATCATTGTGAACCGCCAAACCAAAGATCGCCTCAAGAGCACCTCTTAGAAAATCAAGTCAAGCGAAACACTCTAAAAATCAAGAAGAACACAAGCATGATTTCACGGCTTTGGAAGGCAATAAAAGGGAGTGCAAAGTACAACCGCTACGCCTCCTCCATCAATAGCGACAAGGATTATTGCAAAAGAAAGAAGCATGTGTTCGAAATGCCGAGATATTAGGTGGCTAACCTGCCCTTGACTATCCAAGAACCGCTAGAAAAAGTGATGCAATCACCGAGGAATTCACTTCAAGAACCATCATGGAGAGGAAACGGAAAGGATCACATATGCCAAACATCAAGACCGAGGTAAGGATCCTACCGTTATGAAGACCCGAGCCATCCATCAATTCATCAAGACACTCATATATATGAGTTGTCCCAAGGTACACCTACAATCTCTTGTATATACTATTGCATATTTTCGTTTTATATATGTGTTTTTATTAGTCACTCTAACGGTTTAAAATTCACTGAGACGGTGAAGTTTAAGTCTGGGGGAGGGGCTTAGAGCTAATGCTATTTTTAGTTTTGATTTTTTCTTTTCTTTTCATATTTAGTCTTACATTGTAGATAGTTATGACTTATAAAAAAACCAAAAAAAATCGAAAAAATTTACAAATATCCAAAAAGATTTTCAATTTGTTTTCAAAACTTTACATATAGATTGCATCCATTTCTAAATACTTAGTTTGTTAGAAGCATATAGGATTGCATTTCGCATAGGGAACAAAGTCTTAGAATCCATAGGTTTGAGTCTAGAGTCTAGTTTAGGATCATATTGCATTTGCATATCATTTTCTTTACATTTAAAGGTGCAACTTCAAGATTGATTCATGGAGGCTCTAGAGATGGATCTAAGGTGGATATGAAGCTAAAAATCTAGAACAAAAGGAGCTAAATTCTATGGGAGAAGTTGGGATCAAGTAAAGCATTCAAGAGGAGGAAGAAGAGACAACAAGCTGTCAAGGAGCCCAGTTGTCGACCCTTAGGTCAACAGTGAGTCACTTGGGTCGAAAGCAGCCTCCCTTGGCAGCTTTGCTGCCCAAGGTGAGATATTGTCGACCCTTGGTTGATGGTAGCTTGCATTTGGGTGACGACTTCCTACTTTGACGTGAAGAAACCCTTTTTAGGGCACCTTTACTCCTTCCTTTTAGTATAAATAGCCTCCTATTGAACCAAGAACGTAACTTTGCTTAACTTTTGATCAACTTTACTTTTCTTTCATCTATTTTGAGATATAAACTATTGTAATAACTTCTTTGATACTTTTGAGTGGATTTGGATCTTTTATTTTTATCTCCTTTGCTAGATCTATCATCTAAGAACATGGGAGCTCAAAGACCAAACTCTTTTCTTTGGGTTTCTATGACTCTTAGTGAGTAAATCCTTCTTGGATCTTGAGATATGGTAGGCTAGGATCAGATCTAGGCTTGTGATGGATGATTAGGCTAGATCTTGACATAGATTCCTACTATATCTAGTTTAGTTCTTTAAAGTTCATTGCTTGCTCATTGACGCCTTGAAAGTGTTCGATGAAATGCTTGAGAGAACTAGATCTATGTTTTTCACTTTGAGCTACGAGAGTAGTTTTCCCAATGGGGACATCAAGGTGTTAAATGGCTAGAAGGGCTTGAGGAACACTATCACTTACATGTTTAGATAGGCAACAAACGAGAGTTGAGCCTTGTAACGTGTATGGATGAATAGATCTTCGCGACGAGAGTGGGTCGATCGATAATAGAGAGATCCTTGGCCTAGGAATAGCTTCAATCCTCTAATAAAGCCTTACCAAAGTCCATCACATCACTAGATCGACCCTGAACCCATTACTATTATCTTAAGATCCTACCTTTTTATTGTTCACATCCAAGTTCACTAATTTATTACTTTACTTACTTGCTTGTTTAATTATTGCTTTCATTTATGAATTTTCGTTATGTTTGACCTTATTGATCATTAGATTTAGTGGAGACCCGTGACAATCCTCATCTAAATCGACCACCTAGACTATGATTCTTAGTGTATTCCCTTTGCGTGGGTTCTACTAATCAAGCCTTCAAATCCTTGGATGACCCTAAAGTTCTACGATTTGACCCCGTTCTCTTGCGGAATTGAAAGTAGGGTATAGGTTTATAAATATTAAACTTCGACAAACCAAACGAATGCCATCCATACAAGGCTTTCTTTATCTTGTACACATGATCTGGAAATTTTGGATCCTCAAAACCTTTTGGTTGAGATACATATACTTCTTCTTGTAGTAGACCATTTAAAAACGCACTTTACATCCATTTGGAAAAGTTTGATATGCAATTCACAAGCAATTTCAAGCAGTAATCGTATAGATTCTAACCTGGCTACAAACACAAATGTTTCATCAAAATCCACACCTTCAAGTTGTGAGTATCCTTGAGCCATTAGTCTAGCTTTGTTGCGAACCATAATTCCGTGTTCATCAATTTTGTTTTTGAAAATCTATTAAATGTCGATCACATTAACTCCAATTGGTCATGGTGTCAAGTCGAAAACATCAAATCTTGTGAAATCCTCAAGTTCACCTTGCATTATAGCAGTCCAAAATTCATCGTCAAGAGCTTGTTGCACAGTTTTAGTTTCTATTTTAGAGACAAAACACGAGAATTCAACAATCTGAGCAAGCATAACCATTTCTTCAAAGTTGATTTGTTCCTTGCGTGTCACCATTCTCTCATTTTGATCACCAATCAAGTCTTTCTCAAAGTGATTATGTTGGACCTATGGCAGTTTCTCAGGTGAGACTTTTTCAGTTATCAATGATTCGTCTTTGAAAGCTTGTTGACAATCTTTTCACTGTGTGACACAACTTCGTCTTGTGTTATCTCTTCCAACCTGAAGTTGCTACAATCGCCGAACACCACATTCACTGACTCAATCACACATTTGGTTCTCTGATTGAACACTCTGAATGCCATGCTATTCGTTGCATAACCAAGAAACATTCCCTCATCGCTCTTAGAATCAAACTTAACCAAATTTTCTTTGTCATTTAGGATATAACACACACATCTAAATACATGGGAATAGTCAAGATTAGGAGCTTTTCCTTTTCAAAGCTCATAGGAAGTGGTCTATGTACCTGGCTTTACATACACTTGATTCACTATGTAACAAACTGTGTTGACGGCCTCTGCCCGAAACTGTAAAGATACTCAATTTTCGTGAATCATTGCTCGTGTCATCTCTTGCAAAATGCGATTCTTTCTTTTAACTACTCCGTTCTGTTTTGGAGTTTGGGGTGCTGAGTATTGGAGGTGTATTCCTTGACTTTGAATAAATTTCTCAAACACTTCATTTTGAAACTCTCCCCCATGGTCACTACGAATCTGAAGAATACTGTCTTTCTCATTTTTAGGCTGAAGCACAAGAATCTTAAAACTCTCAACAGATTCGCTTTTCTATCTTAGAAACCTCACCCATGTGTACCTTGAGTAGTCATCCACTAACACGAAGACATACAACTTCCCAGAGATACTTTCAGTCTGCACTAGTCCCATAAGATCCATGTGCACTAATTCTAGAATTCCTTTTGACGTAATCTCACTTAGTTTCTTGTGTTGAACCTTGATATGTTTCCCCTTATTACAAGCTCCACAAAACACATATGTTCTACTTTCCAACTTAGGTATGCCTCACACTGCTCCAGCATTCACTAATATGATCAAACCATCAATATTTATGTATTCAATCCTTTTATGCCATGGGTCTAGCTTCGACTCAGAGACTTCTAAGCATTGATCTGATGGCTTCCACATGTAGCAGGTATTACGTGATCGCACGCCATTGAGCATCCTTTTTCCATTTTCACCCACAACTTGACACTCAGTCTTGGTGAGAATCACCTTAAGCCCCTCGTCGCATAGCTGGCTTATGCTAATAAGATTTGCCTTGAGACCTTCCACAAGATAGACATTCACAAGCCTTGGTTGAGAAAGGTCATCTAGTTCTCCTACTCCATGTATTATTCCTTGGCCACCATCACCAAATGTAACATTGACTCGTCTGACTTCCGCGAAAGACTTCAAGGAATCTAACTCCTCTATCATCTGTCTACTTCATCCACTATCAAAGTACCATTTGTGATTATCGTGCTTGTGTGTTGAAATGTAAGCAACACTACTGATCATCTCCATGGTAGGATTCTCTGTCATCTTTTGCAAAGATTGCAGTGACCAGATCTCAGATGCTACCCTTTTCGAAACATTATAAGGTTGAATCCCAACTGTTACTTTCTGTTCTGTGACACAAGATGTGAAACAAGTTAAATTAATGTCAGATCCCTCTGCTTCTGATGCTCAATTCGTGGTTTTCTGCAACTTGGGATGTCTCAATGTTGGGGGTATAAATGCTTCTTTGCTATCTAGACCTTCCCATATTTCTTCGAATTCACAAAGCACAAACCTTGTTACCACGCCTTAACCACACATCTTTTAAAGGCATAAAAGTTTCTCTTTTTATGACCTTCTTTTTCAAAGAACCAACAACCTCGAAAGCTGACTTGATTTCTGTGTTTCTCCTTTCCACACATGAGTTGGTTCTTTCTCACTTGATTTCTCCACCTTGAGAACCAGAGTTTCTTTGGCCAACACGGTCTCACTTGACGAGGTACTTCCTTTGAAAAATTTGGTAATCCCTTGATTCGAGAGTTCATCTGAGTATCTTCCTTTCCCATAGCCCAGACCTCAATTAACCTTGGGAGGTTGCCCCATTAAAAGAATTTGATCAAGATTTTTAACTCAATTCTTGAGCATCATTATCCTTTTTCGATTCTCTGTGAGTTCATAATCCAAAGACCTTGCTCATTTTTGTTCCTCTGTGTGCTTTTCTTTTAGTCGATCTACCTTAATTTCAAGCTCTTGCCTCATTTTTCTCTCAGAATCCAAAGCCTTATGCTCCACAGAAGCAAAAGTCACTTCAGATTTCTTAGATTCCTGCTTTGGATTCTGCTCAATTTCAAGTGTATTCACTTGAGCTTTCAACATGGCTTTGTCGTTAATAAGATGGAGATTTTCATTACTCAGACTCACACAAGCATCATATAGCTTTCGACACTCCTTCTTATCATCAATTTTATCGTCTCCTTCAGATTGCGAGTCTTATTCTTTGATGGGTATTTTTTTTATCAACTTGTGAAGCAAAAGCTACGAAATATTTGTCCTTTTTCTTCGTGTGATTAGGACATTCACTTCGTATATGACCCATTCCTTTACACTATGGACACTGAAGCTTTTTTCTTTTGGCTAAGGGGCAGTCAACCCTCAAACGAAAAATGCCCTCACATTCAAAACATCGCAATTCTTGTTTCTTTTTACTTGAATCTCTATCGTTTTGGAAAAATATGCTTCCACTCTGTTCCTGGTCAAACTTCTGAAATCCAGGCCTTGCACCACGACCACCAGTCTGGTTACTTCCCTTCTCAATTCTTTTTAACATTCTCCCAAAATTCTTCGCAATTAGGCTCATGTTATCTTCAAGTTTTTGAAGTGTACATTCGTCTTGTTCAGCCGAGAAAGCTATGCCCTTTTGAGTACTCACATAATTTGTAGATGATTCCATTTTTTTCCTATAACACTCCAACATGCTTATCTAACCTTATCTCATCAGTATTAAAAGTCATCTTCAGAACAGCCTTATGAACTGAAAATTTTAGAGGAAACTCCTAAGAAGCTTCTTGACAAGCTTCTTCTCCTTATATCTTTTCCCAAGAACAAAAGCTTCATGAGTCATTTGCTTCAACTTAGCATTGAAATCGGCAACAGTGACATCATGATTCATTATGAGATTCTCAAATTGGGAAGCTAAATGATCAAAGTCGGGTTCTCTTCACAATCGTATCCCCTTCGAATGAATTCAATAAAATTTTCAAAGCCTCTTTTGAAGACTCACTTCCATGGATTAGTTTGAGTTGAACTTAGATTCCTTGTTTTCGTCTTTAGTCCATTTGTTTTTAGGTTTTGGAATTTTCTTCCCTTCTTCGTCTAGAATTGATGGTTCTTCCCATCCATTTTTAATAGCGGTCCATGCATCTTCATGGACACTTCGTATGATTTGTTTCATCCGAGCCTTCCAATGGCCATAGTTATTTTCATCGAGAACATGTTTTTGAACGACAATATGTTCCTTCATGGTAGAATCCATTGCACGTCCAATATTTCAATCCATAGAGTTGGTTGCTTGCTCTGATACCAATTGAAAACACTTGTAATGAATTTTGCTAAAGGACACATATCTTAGAGGGTTAAAACAACCTTTATTAGGAATCAATTACACGAAACTTGTGTATTATCAATACTTTTCAACTCGTCACAACTTGACGATTGAATCTCGATTGATTCCTAAAGTTACCTTTCGAGAACCACCTTGCTTCTCTTAGTGTTTTCTCTAGGCTCTCTCTCTCTCTCTCTCAATAAAACTTAAACTCTTAAGCCGTAACATCATCTTCGGTTACCCTCCTACAATATATAGGTTCTCACTAAATCTTTCCCTCAAAATATTTCCATATCTTCAAAATTCTCCAAAATATCTTCTAGCCAGCAACTCCAACACACCATGTGTGTAAGTCTCTTGAATGATTCCCGTCAAGTCATTGTGTCACACACTCTGCGAATGTTGCTCTTCAAGACTCCAAGTTCTTTCAGAAGATACACTCTGAGTGACATTCAAATAAGCTCCCCATCGACCAGGAAGTCAAATGGTTTGTGCCTTATGTTCATCCAAAGATAGTCTTACGAGTGTTGTACATTTAGAAAGAATCTCAAAATATGAATGTTTATTGAATCCATGTAGTTTAGTGATGATTTTAACAAATTTAGAAGACAAAACCCAGTAAGCACCCAAAATCGAAATGGAAAGCCATAAAAACCAACAAGATAGAGATAGAAAATTTTACCAGGTGTTAGAAGAGAATTGATAATGGAAGAGAGACTGAGATGAGTGAGATTGGAAGGGATAAAAAATGAGGTTACCAGAACTTTGAACGAGCGTCAAGCTTTGTCATGAACTTAATGTGAACTACCTTAGATGCATCTTCACTTTCGACATCAAATTTCACCTCTTAACTTCTGCGATCGCCTGTTACCGAGCAACAAGAAGAAGAAGACTCAGAGAAAAATTAGAGCTCTGGGTTTCCATGAAATTCTTAAAGAAATTGTCATGTCTGATTCATACCGATATTACTGGCTACCTAAACCAAGTACTGTTTGACGGTTGAGATAAGATCGATTTTCAATCTAATTATTTTGGACCTTTAAAATTAGCCTTACTTAAGGCTCTGGGTAGGGAATTTAATTTGGGCCATTGCCCACAAGCTTAGCCAAAGTAGCTTTATTGCAGGACGAGTTTGGGTCTTTAAAATGATCTTCAAATTTTTGCGGGCCAAACGGGATTAATCGAGCGGATTGCGAGACTGCAGCGGGTTTGCAGGTTGTATATGGACCAAAAAAACTCTTTCTTCCTCCAGAATCTTTCAGTTTCTCTGGAAAATAAACTCATAATGATGCTCAAGAGAACAACCCCGAGACTTAAGTATCAATATCATCTTCTTCTACTGGAGTCAGTGGAAACGAGACCGCTATGATTGTGAGAATGAAATTCTTTAAATATCTCTCTCTCTTAATATTTTAAAAAGTTAAATCTTTGTCATTTTCTTGAGAAAATATTCTACAATGAGTTTTTCTAACGAATCTATATTTTTCTTTTAAAACGAATCTTAATAAATGTTAGCTTGAGTTTTAGATAAATTTTTTGAATGTAAAAATGCACACCAAGTGTTTGTTAATATGATTGAATTGAAAAACATGAAAGAGTAAAGTTATGGTTGATGAGCTTCCTTTTAAGTTTGATCCTTAGACACACAAGACCGTCCTTAGACACACAAGACCGTGTCTAACCATCCAAATATTCCAATCATACTTTAGCAGCATAAAATCATGTCTACCCTATTCTCTCAATTGTTTTTGGACATGTCTGCACAAATGACAATGATAACGAAAAAATGGAGATCAGTGAAGGGTAAGGTGAAGGTGTGATACCAAACTAAAGGTGAGTCTTGACCATTCAAGAGTAGCAAAGTGTTGTAGTAGGGGAAGAAATAAATTATGAATGAGTTGAACCATTTTCTGATATTGAATCCCTTGAAGAGAAAATAAATTCATTGATTAGTCCCAGGAAAAAAGAGCTAACAATGATCCAACAAAGCTCATAGGTCCAAAGCTTTCCGGTGTGGAGTTCAGTCACGCGGTTTTCTGGCTTGCCTACGCTAAACAGTTATGAAAAATGGTCAATATGAAAATAGTGAGATATAAAAGCACAAAAAAGTAATGTCAGAGAAAAAAGTCATATTAACATAATTTTGACTCGGTAAAACAAAGCAAAAGACAGACTCAAGACAAACCAAAAAGAAAAACAAAACGATGTTAGTAGCATCCTCCCCAAGACTTACCTAACAATGTTCTCACTGTGAAAACAAATCTAAAGGAGGGTTGAGAAAATAAAGAAAAGAAACAAAATGCAAGAAGAAAAAACTAACCAGTGGGTTGGCTCTCACTCAACGCTTGTTTAAAGTTGTTAGCTTAACTTAGGATGCAAATGTTAGTCATAAGAATGAAAAGGATTGACCAATTCACCTCTATTCCTTCTCCTATCAGGACAAGAGACAATATGTGCAAAAGAAAACATGGTT
The DNA here is from genome assembly GCA_900406275.1 of Anastatica hierochuntica. NCBI lineage: Eukaryota > Viridiplantae > Streptophyta > Magnoliopsida > Brassicales > Brassicaceae > Anastatica > Anastatica hierochuntica. The sequence goes on along the minus strand of OVAN01000789.1, from coordinate 20,262 downwards.
TTCCACAAAAACAAGCACAATTCTCATCTAAGAAGCTCAATACCAGCATAGATTTTGAAATAGTCTTTAATTTTTAGATTCTCATGAGAATCAAATGCACTCAATGGAAAATAAAGTCAACTTCAGGTATTATCACAAAATAATCAACTTCATCCTCATCAAGCATGTACATCACAACATTCTCAATTATAGATTCTATCTCAACCTCAAAATCTTTTATCTCATTCAAGATCTTATCTACATCAAACATATTCTCAAGACAAGTTTTTTAAGAAGGAATCTATATTTTTTATGAATAGAAAACTTAAACTCAAGATTACGATCATCTAAAGCACATAGATAATGAATATCAAAACATAGCTCAAGGGTAATCCGTAGTAAGCTTTTCTACTGTCAAGTCATATAACCTTTGGGATTCATATATCAAATCATAGCATTCATCAATGAGAAATAGGGTATGAAAACTACAAAATACATCTAGGATGCAAGACATGTGACTATCTTCATAATCATGAATTTCATAGGTTGTGTCGCACGTACCTTGAATTTGTCATGGTGGAACCCAATAAATTACCTCTTTGAGTATATGAGCCATACGTATCTCAATGCATGTGAAATCTATTCCTTCAAGTGATGCCCGACATACGAGGAGATTCAACCGAATCATAGCTGCAAAGGTATTACTATTCATTGGTTGATTTTCCTTGTTTTCTTCATCCAACTTCTCTCTTTGTTCCGATATAAACACACTTTCATCGAATGTGGCTCGACATAGGGTTCATCATCAAAAGTATCTTCCTCATGTGACCAATCATTACAATCCATGACCATCAAACCAACAAAGAAGTAAAACTAAAGAATATAGTAGTAACAAAATTAAAGAAGTGCGATAGTCGCGCTATCGACCCAATACCCTAGAGAGATCAAACAGTCCCCAAAAACAGCATGAAAAACTTGGTGCTCGAGTTTTAACCCAGAAACTAACTGCAAGTGCATAGTAAAGTACGCAGTAGTATATGCGAGATCAAAACCACAAGGACCAATGATAAGACGTAGGGTCTTAAGCAAAATTAAGGGCTAAAACGAATAAGATGAGTTGTTTGTGAAACTACTTAATTTAAAAAGAAATTGAAAAGCAAGCAAAGTACAGAATACGAGTTGTAAAATGATGGATAAAGACATTAGGCACATGGAATTTTCTCAATTCAATTTTTATTAGAATAAATTGATAATGGATCAAGATTAAAAACCGTCTTAAACTCAAAGCACAAAGATAGAATAAACCTACTCCCATAGCGTTAAATCCCTATGTTATATAATTCTAAATACTAATTTTATATAATTTCATATTCTAAACATGCATTAGATTCGATTTTGATATGTTCGCAAAGCGCAATAACATCAACTTTCATTGGTTAAAGATACTTTAGTCATCTAAAGTTCTTTCAGGCATTCAATTAAACACTTTCGCTATGTCAAACATCCTAAGATCATAAACTAGTTCATGAGTCTAAGTTCCACATTAAGAATAACTTAAGTGAATATTCAATTGATAAATCCCGGAATCTAGTAACCTAACAACAACAAATCACGAAATCCCCTAGTGAGAAATACTAAACCCAAAGATAGACATACTCACACATATTCTTAAAAAAATCACAAGATAATTTCATGGGAAACATATTGCAATCGAATAGAATAAGATAAGAGGGTTCATAAATGTTCTCCAATTCGAAGTACTAAAGAGAAATAATCTCCCTTGGATTACAAAGCTCTAAATCTTCTTTTGAAACTTAAAATAGCATAATATTAAAAGATTATACGTTCTAGGTCTTTATAACGTTATGGGTCTTATCAACAAAAAAAGGAAATTCTGGGGAAAAAAGAAAATTTTAGAAAACTGGGTTTCGCAGGCAATTTATCGATTTTCCAAGAAGATCAATCGATATTCATTTCTCGTCTCAATGTGTCTTCTTTGGATCTTTTGATCCATTAATGAATCAATCAATCACATGTTTCTCTTCTGCATATACTTCGTTTGGCTCCAACTTGACATATGTTCACGAAAAATGGTCATATGATTGTACAGTTAGATATCCTTCAAACTACCACCAAATTAAATATATCTCACGTAGTTATCTATTGTCCAAATTTCAGCTCGACACAACGTTGGGAAGTCTATCAACGAAACTTCTGATGTATCAACATGATCCTACATTCCATAATGTTCATTTCCTTATCCGAATTGCTTCATTTCTTTCCAAAGCAACCTAAACTTGTAACAACACTAAAGAGCATAAATAACTCAAAAAGACTTTTATCCATAATAAAATACCATATTCTTTAACAAAAAACCGAGATAAAAACCGATAAAAACTCGATATATCAATTGACCATTTTTTTATTGCTCAGAGATTGGTCCTAGTGCCATCTATGTTGCTATGGTGCGACTCCGGTGGTGGGTGACAAGTTATCTATGATTGCCTTCCAAAAAAGTTTCACCGATATGCTATATGTATCTCTTTCTTTTCTTGGATCCACTTCCACTTCTCCTTCACTTGTCTTTCTCTCCTCACTAAACTCTTCTTCTCTCTTCCTCTCTTTCTTTATCTCTTCCACAATCACCTCTATGTCTCTCTTTCTTTTTTTCTTTTTTCCTTCAGAGAGAAAGATGGCTAGAAGAAATAGGGTTGGTTTTGTAAGAATTGTTAATCGGGGTCAAATATGTTAATGTTAAATATGTTAGGGCAATTAATTAATTAGCTTATTTTGTGATCACTTTGTGAATAAAAAAAGGTTATGAGCATTAGTGTTAGAGAAAATTAATGTGTGGATACCTTAACAATTTTTTGTTGATGAGGGCCTAACTAGAAATTGATACTTAATAAATAGAGGGTTATGGTCCCCAAAACAACATAGGCGAAAATACAAAAAACTCTCTGCATACCCATCACCAGAGAAGTAAAGTAATTCAAAGTTTGCTTTGGAAGATTCATTCCCTACCATCATGAGCTATGGATTCATTGGGTACGTTTTCACTCTTATTTTTGTCAATCAGAGTATGATATGACTTAAGGCTTTAGAGATTGAATAAATCTAACAAGTGATAACAGAGCCACCATATTCAGTGTTTAGTTGATAATCAGATTTATTTTAAAGGTTTTAAATTCAAATTTATTCTATTTTAGTGAAGAAATTCAGAATTATAGTTTCTAGAAGTCTCATACTAGTGAATCTATTTCTTATTGAATTTTATGTTTAAAATCAGTGTTGTGGGATCTATAATTTTTCTTTTTGCGGCGTTGGATCTATTAATATGCATGTTTAGATCTATATCTTTCGTGTTTATGTAGATAAGAACATGTCAAAATTTTAGATTTAAAATCTTATGTAAAATATGATCTTGGATTTTTACTCATTCGGTTTTAATTTTTCCAAAACTAAGGAATAATTTTCGGAGAATTTGAGTAAAAGAAAGATTTAGATATGGATTCAAACTTTGCGATTGTGTTATTCTGGTTCTAGGGTTTCTTTTATTTGAACCCAAAGTTGACGAAAAAGTGTTATAGGAGTCAAGCCAATATCAAGGGAACTAAGGGAAACATTCTTACATTCGAGATTCTCATAAAAATGCACAAATCTACACGATATCTAGGGAAAATCTAAGGAAGATTCGACCCTCATCATCCTCGATATACTATAAATACTTCACCTTGTAAACCCTATTTTAATTATTCACATATTTAAAGGCTTGTTCACATACTCAATACAAAGCAACACTTTTCGCTTAATTTCCCTAACAATATATAATTGTTACTATGTACAAATGTCGCTTTGGAGTCTTCTTTGGTTCTTTTTAGGGTTTTAGGTTTTTTGGCATCATTCGAAGAAAAAATGGAGTTTTACAATATTTTTAGGGGATTTGTGATAAAAGTGGATGATCGATCAATCAATCCCTTTATGATTTTATCGATTAATCATTTAAAAGTTGAAGACGGTAGAATTTTTTGAAAAAGGAGATCCATCGATCCCAAGGGACAATCGGTCGATATGTCGACCGAAAACAGACTTAAAAGTTCTTTCTTATCTATACAATTTCCTTTTTACTCTAGAAAAAGCCCAATAACACTATATAAAAAATTAGGTCATGACTTTTAGTTTCTTATGCTATTTCGGAGTTTTCTAAGTATACTTTGAGCTTTTTAATCCTGAGGGAGATGAATTCATCCTTGTACTTTGTTTTGGAGAAGATTTATGAACCCTCTATCCATTTACAATTACATCATGCTTTCCTTTGAATTCTCTTGTGATAGTGTTTATGAACATGAGTGAGTAATTCTCTAGTTGAGTTTAGGGGTTCTCTTTAAGGGATTTTATGATTTGTTGATTTAGGATTGTTTGATTAGGGATGATCAATTGGATCTTCATGTATCATTTTTCTTAATGTTGAAATTAGCTTGACGTCTAAGCAATTTGTGAACATATCAAACTTGATTAAAATTGATGTTTAGGATAAAAAAATCTTTAGAATTTAGTGTTTAGGAATATATAACATATAGAGTTAGCACTATGGAAATAGGTGAATTCTACATTAGTGATTTGAGTTCAAGACAATTTAAAATCACCCTAATTAACAATTTGAGTCACCAGCGAAATGATTTCCCTGAGAGTACCATGCACCTAATGATTTTCCTGATTTATTTACAATATTTACTCTCGTTCTTGCTTACTCTCTTTGCTTACTTTGTTTGCTTTTCTTATATTTAATATCTCCACTAATTTTCATTTAGCCTTAGCACATAGTTGATTCATTCTCTCTACGTGTGATCACTTGTTTTTGTGGATTGATCCTATATATACTACTGCGAGTTTATCTGTGCACTTACAGATAGTTATCAGGTGAAACCTGAGCCTATCAAGTTTCTGGCGTCGTTGTCGGAGACCATTTGGTCATCCTATAACAATAGGTCATAACGCATCTATGAATATCTTTTTACCTTGTTTAATATGTTCCCTTTCTTCTTTGTTTGTGTACTTGCAAGTACTAGGAGCTCAGGACAACACAATCTAGTAGCTTTCGAGCATAAGCTTGGTGACCTAGAGAGACAGAAGAAGATATAAAAGTCACTTGAAGCTAATTTAGGTTCTGAAGTTGAGATTGAGATGGGTGACAACATGGACAATCTCAAAATTCAAAAAAACCCACCGCTTTATGAGGTTCTTCAAGACAAGATCAACCTGTAGTGGGTGGAGTTAACACTGGTGTTGGACTGAACAACCAACCACAAGTTGTAGCTGTGGGGCAACGTGGTGTGAATCCGCTTTTACCAAGGCTAACTCTGGCATACTTTAGAGGTGTTATATGCAAATGAGCAAGGATTTTTCCACCTTTTATTGATAAGAGAGACTTCAAGATCAAGAATAGTCTCATTAACTTGGTGCAACAAAACCAGTTCCATGGGTTACGAACTGAAAGCCCAATACACTATTTGGAGTGTTTCGAAGTCGTATGCAATACTATTTGCTAGAATGGGGTTCGTAAAGATGCTTTGAGATGTAGACTTTTCCATTTTTCTCTAACGGATAAGGATACCAGATTGTTGAACTCTCTCACACCTGAATCTCTCACTACTTGGGACGAGACCAAGACTGTGTTTCTGAGACACTTCTTCACCAAATCCAGGTCCTTATTTTCTGAGAAAAAAAATTGACAAATTTTGGCAGATTGGGACAAATAGATTCTATGAAGTTTGGGAAAGATTCAGAGAATACATTGTAGATTTTCCACATGACGGGTATACCGATGTGAATCTGCTGAATATCTTCTATAATGGAGTTGATGAAAGACACCATAATGTTATAGACACAACTAGCAATGGTGATTTTATGACAAAAAGTGGAAGAAGCTTACACTTTGATCGAGAACATGGCAACCAGTTAGGAAAAACACATATTAGAATATGATTGTGGTAGAAGAATCTCAACAGTTGATACTAAGAGAATTGATGATTTGCAGTCGATGCTTGATGAGTTGATACAATGGTATCTGGAAAGAGTACATTATGTGGGGGGAGTAGAATGATGGGCATATGTTCCAAGAGCAGAAAATTTGACAAATGTACCATAGGTTTGTTGTTGAGGAATCCAACGATAGTCACGCTGATGAAAATTTACATTGGAGGCAAGAGAAGTTATGGGAACAGAGGTTTTAATCAACATAACCAATCTAGAACAAACCATTTATGCAGAACCAAAGTGTTTTCAAACCGGAATATCAGAATAAGAACCAAGCTCAGAGAAAAAACTTTTGGAACAACAATTTCTAGCAAAAGCAACACTATGGGAATTTCAGGAACAACAATCAATTAGGATATCAAAACCAGAATCAGGGAACTGCATCTTCGTCTTCCCAAGACAATGAGTTGAAGAAAATGATGAAACAATTGCTGAAGAGTCAGAAAAAAGTGACTGCGGATATCAATCAAATAGTTAATAGCATGGATGGTGGTCTTAATGGGAAGTTTGAGGCATTGAGTTCACATATGAAGTTGCTAGAAAACAAGTTGTTTAGACTTCTTCAAGGAATGAAGCATCAACGGGCACACTTCCAGGGAAATCGGAGACAAATCCTAAAGAGTTCCGTAATGCCATTAAACTTAGAGCAGAACAGGTGTTCAAAATCTAAAGGATAAGGCGATCAATCAATCCTTTGGTACAATCGGTCCATCTGATGAAACGTAAAACTTGCAGGATACCGCAATCGGTCGTCTCTTTTGATTATCGATTGATCACTTGGGTACGAATTTGGTGGTTCATCTAAAGCTATTTTAGACCTCATAGAGGTTGACGATGAATACGTACCACCCCCTCCCTATGTTCCTAAGGTGTCGTATTCTTCCAGACCTAGACAGAAGGTCAAGGAGCGTGAATATGAGAAGTTGAAGAATCTTGTTGGTGAATTAAATGTTTAATTACCTTTTTTGAGGCGGTCAAGAGGGTACCGTCTCTAAAGAGGTACAAGGAGATTCTTTCAAATAAGTAGACTCTGAAATAATGAGTCTATATTATTACTGCTGAGTGTCATGCGGTTCTTCAGAACATCGCGTCTTTGAAGCGTGAAGACCCTAGACCTTTTGTTCTGCCATTCCGTTTTGGATCCCTTACTTTTTAAAGTTGTTCGTGTGATTTGGGGTTTAGAGTTATTGTGATGCGGTTTTCTGTATCGCAGAGGCTGAACATGGTTAACTTCAAGCCACCAGGATGTCTTTGGTACTTGCAGATAGATCGATTCGACGACCAATGGGTATACTTTACAACATCCCAATTGGTGTTAGAGAATGCTACGTGTATAGTGATTTTGTAGTCTTTGAGCTTGAAGAGGAATCCAAGGATCCCATTTTTCTGGGTTGGTCCTTCTTATCCACTGCTAAAGCAATGATAGATGTGTAGAATGGTCAGACTGATCTAAATCTTGGGAAGTTGACCATGCACTTTGACATTGAGAAGTTAATGAAGAAACCCACAATTGATGGACACATGTTTTGGGTAGACACATTGACTGATGTGATAGAGGAGTCTCAAGAAGAGTTGTACACAAAGGATCCAATCCAGGTTGCTTTGATCCAGATAGAGAGCGAGTATAGATTCCTGAGTGAAGATACATACGAGGCTGCCGCATTGCTCGATTTGGCACCAACAATCGTGAAACACGTCACTTTCTACAAGCTCGACTAGACTTCTGCGATTTCTTCTAAGCTCGTGATGAATTTGGAGCAGATTGAGGTGAAGTGAAAGCTCTAAAGCTAGAGCTCAAACCTTCGTCAGCTGAATTAAGGTATGTTTTCTTAGGCCCCATTTCAACCTATATTGTGATTATTAACGCTAATCTGAATAATGCTGAGAGCGATTTGCTCTTTTCAAAATTGTGAAAGTTTATACTGGCATTGGGGGTACTCTTTAGATGATATCACATGTATTTCTCTTGAGTTTTGCATGCATAATATTTATTTGGAGGATGAATCTAAGTCTCTATTGCGCATCATAGGAGAATCAATCCTAAGCTCATGGAGGTAGTCAAGAAGGAGATTTTGAAAATTTTAAGTGTAAGTGCGATATATCCAATATGAGATAGTACTTTAGTAAGCCCTATTCATGTTGTTCCAAAGAAGGGGCATCAATGTTGTCACTAGTGAGAAGAACGAGCTCATTCCCACTAGGACAATCACTGGCCAAAAGATGTTCATTAATTACATAAAGTTGAACTCATCCACTAGAAAGGACCACTTTCCTCTTCGTTTCATTGATCAAATGCTTGAGAGACTTGCTAATCATCCTTACTAATTTTTTCATGATGATTATTTAGGTTTCTTTCAGATATCCATCTATCCGGACGATCAGAAAAAGTCTACATTCACATGTCCTTATGGGACTTATGCAAACCGAATGATGCCCTTTGGGTTGTGCAATGCAATAAATACTTTCCAAAGATGCATGATGTCCATCTTCACAGGCTTAATTAAGGATATCATGGAGGTTTTTATGGATGACTTCTTTTTTAATGGTTCCTCATTGTCTAATTACTTATCTAACCTTTTCAGGGTTCCGAGATGATGTGAGCAGAAGCATCTAGTGCTTAATTGGGAGAAGTGTCATTTTATGGTGCAAGATGGGATCGGGACACAAGATATCTGAGAAGTGGATCAAAGTTGATAAAGCTATGATTAAGTTTATGATGGCTTGCAACCTCTAAGTACGATAAAGGACATTAAAATATTTTTGAGTCATGCAGTTTTATGTAGATGTTTTATAAAGTATTTCTTCAAGATAGCTCGTCCACTGACTCACCTGATTTGCAAAGACATCAAGTTCGAATTTGATGCATAATGTCTTTTAACTTTCTAGAAAATAAAGGAGGCAATTGTCAGCACTCCTATTGCGCAGGCACAAAGATTGTGATTTGCCTTTTAAGATGATGTGTGCTGCAAGTGAGTATGTAGTGGGAGCATGTTGGGAGAGAGAAAAGACAAGAAGCACCATGTCATCTATTATGATAGCAGAATGTTTGATGACACTCAAGTTAAATACACTACAACTGAGAAGGAATTTTAGTTGTGGTTTATGCATTCAAGAAGTTTATATCTTACTTGGTGGATTCTAAAGTCATTGTCCCCACGGATCATGTGTGTTTGAGATACCTGATGTCAAAGAAGGATGCTAAACCTAGACTGTTGAGATGGATTTGCTATTGCATGAGTTTGTCCTTGCTATTAAATATAAGCGAGGGATTGAAAATGGTTTTTGCATACCATATATCGCGAATGAGTGTGGAAGCTAAGACTCCACTTGATGATTTGATAGCTCAGGTTTTCGCCGGAGAAAATACTGCAAGCTGATAGATGCGTACGTTGTAGTGGTTCGGGACCGAATCTACAAAGACCAAAAGTTGCACGAACAACTTTCAGATTAGGCGCGGGCTAAAGCAAAAAAGAAGAGTTGAATGATGATGTTAAAATTCGAAAAGAGCAGAGAAAGCAGCGTAACAAGAAGGTGTAAATCAATCAGAGAAAAATGTTACGCATTAGGTATTCCCAGAGAAATCATTTCATCAGAATTGTAGGTTTGTTATCAGGGAAACTTTTAAGAACCATCTTGAACTCAATTCACAAAATTATAGTCAACCTATTTCCGTAGATTCAACTACCTATGTTTAAAGATCATAAACACTAACTTCCGTTGAGTTTTAAATCCTAAACATGCATTTTAAATAGGATTGATTTGTTCACAATTTGCTTACACATCAAGTTCCGTTGGTCTAAGAAAATTTACTCACTTATCTTTCTTTCAGGAATTTCATTGAACACTTTCGGTGCGTGAAATATTCTAAGTTCATGAACTAGGTGATTAAGCCAATTCATGCATCAAACACAAAGATAAATGAAGATCAATTGATAATTCCCTGATCTAACAGCCTAACAGTCATAGATTCATGAAATCCTCTATGAGAATCCTTAAACCCAACTACAAAACTACTCACTCATAATCAATAAAAAAATCACAAAAGGAATCAAGAGAAAACATGATGTAATTGCGATTCAAAGAGTAAAAAAGTTCAGAAATCTTCTCCAGCTCTCAAAGGTGGCTTAGAGTCTCAAAAAAACATAATATAACCTAAAAAAATGAGTATGGGTATTTTTTTATGTAATATGGGTCTTCAATCTTCGATTCTGGTTCAAAACAAGTCGTTTTGGTCGCGTCGTAACAAGGCTCAATCGATCGTTGACAGTGATCGATCGATCTCTGTCATTCTGCCAGGATGCTCATTTCTGCGCATTCGTCTTCTCGTTACCAGCATGACAGGTTTTCACTAAAATGGCAATAACTTTTGATCGCACCGTTGGATTTTTTCAAACCACCTTTACATGAAAGCTAACGCTTGTGGCTATCTTTTGCCAAATCCAACGGTGGAAAGTTTGTCAAAAAAGGCCAAACCTTTGATGCTTCAACATCATTTTGCATTCCAAATATCTGTTTTTGACCCAAATTATTCTGTTTCTTTTTAAAGATACTTAAAAACTGTAAGAACACTAAATAACACCAAAAGAATCCAAAAAGAGCCAAATACATATTAAAACACCATTTTTCTCGAATAAAATCCAAGTATAATCTCATAAAATACGAGTACATCATGATGTTCTTCCTGAGGAAAATGTCTACCTTGCTACCTTACTGGAGGATGAGTATTTGGATAGAGTTGATTGTTTTGCAATTCGACAGATACATGATGAGATCCAGTGTTTCGTAGACTTTTCAAAATGTTCGAGTGTTGATGTCGAGCCACCGAATTTCAGTAGTTATGAAAAGAAAAAGTTTCTTCGAGATGCTAGGCACTAACTCTGGAATGCTCATTTTTCTACCAGAGAAGTGGTCATAGTTTATATATGAGATGTATTCCATAGAGTAAGGCACAAGGAATTCTATATCACTGCCATGGTTCCGAGTATGCTAGACACTTTGCTGCCTACAAGACTGTATTGAAGGTATTGTAGACTGGATTTTTGTGGTCTACACTCTTTAAAGACGCCCACGAGTTTTTTTTTTCCAAATGTGATGCATGTCAGAGGAAAGGTAACATCAATAAGAGGAATGAGATACCTTAAAACGTCATCACAGAAGTCTACGTTTTTGATGTGTGAGGTATTGATTCCATGAGATCTTTTCTACCTTCTTATGGAAATCAATACATCGTGGTAGTTGTAGACTATGTTTATAAGTGGGTGGAGGAATTGGCCAGCCTAACAAATGATGCCAATGTGGTTTTAAAGATATTCAAGTCAGTGATTTTCCCACGGTGTGGAGTTCCAAGAGTTGTGATTAGAGATAGGGGATCACATTTCATCAACAAGCAGTTCGAGAATATGTTGAAATAGCATGGAGTTAGACAAAAGGTAGCAATGTCTTATCATCTTCTCACGAGTGGACAGGTGGAGATCTCCAACAGGGAAATCAAAGGAATTCTAGAGAAGACAATGGGTAAGACGCATAAGGATTGGACTGCTAAGCTTGATGAAGCTCTAAGGACTTACTGCACTGCATTCAAGACTTCTTTAGGCACTACACCATTTCACTTGGTGTATGGGCAAAATGTCACTTGGTTGTAGGGTTGGAATACAATGGCTTCTAGGCCACTAAGAAGATGAATTTTGATATCAATTTAGCAGCTGAAAAGAGGATGATTCAGTTATATGAACTGGACGAGATAATCTAGAGGCTTGGCATGACAAGAAGATCATTCACATACATTTCATTGCAAGAGATCAGGTATTACTCTTTATTTCTCTCTTGAAATGTTTTCCACAAAAGCTCAAGTCAAGATGGTCGAGACCGTTTACCATTGCTAAGTTCTGACCCTACGGAGCTATGGTGCTTAAGGAGAATGGACGAAGGTTCACAGTGAATGGGTAAAGGCTGAAACCTTATAATAACAACAATATTTTACCGCTTTTCCTATGGATTTTATTAGGTTTTCTTAGAGTTTTACACAACTTTATGCAATTAGAGGTATTTATCTTATATTCGTAGTGTTTCAAGTCATTTCAGGTCAAACAATGCATTTTGGAGCTTTATGGAGCTAATCGGATCAAAAGCCAATTTCTGGAAAAATTTTGATCATCAGAAGTATCATCCAAGACAAAGGTCTTGCCCTCAACGGATTTTGTTGAAATCTGGACAACATATAAAATATTAAAGTAGATTTCATCTCCATGTTGTTTCATCTCATTTAGAGAAATGGACAAAGAGTTATACCAATTTTACTGAATACTGGCCAAGTTGTCTCGCAGATGAAGGGTGCGTAGAAAGGCCAAAAAAATTGGAAGACGATTTTGGTTTTGAACTAGAAATTCTTCAGTCTCAAGTGGATCTACTTAAAGTTTTTAAAGCCCAAGAACTCAACTCAAGACCATTGGACACGAAGCTCAAATATTATAGGACCTCAAGGTTCAGTTCGACATAATTAAGACCTAATTGAAGAAACACTATATATAGATGTTTTTAGACTCTTAATTTCATAGAGTTGGGTTTGATTAGGGTTTAATAATTGTGTTAGGAGGCAGGGATGACTCCCTTCGGGGTCGTGCCCTTTGTAGCCTCCAAAGATCCCATATCATCTTCAATACATCCATATTCTTCCATAAACTCGGTTTTATCTTCTCCTCTCTCCTTTTATTTGATATGAATGCTTGCTACCATCATTGATTTAAATTTTACATGCTTTTAATCTATTAGTTTGCATGTTAGACAGAAGATTGCAAGGAGTCAATGAGTTTACTTGAATAGGATTACTAGTTGATTAGGTTTTATCAATAACGTTATCATCTTTGTTTGTACGTTAATGTTGTTCACATACAAAGCTGGTGTGTGAATAGATCTATATTGGTTTGAATTCCAAAAGATTAACTTATTTCTGGATCTAGTATTTTATGAGCCTTTGTAAGTAGGCAACGAAAGTGGATCGACTTATAATCGTGAACAATCAGTCTTGATCGTTCTAATGGATGTTTATTATCTTAAGGCCGTACGAAAGTCGAAGTCCCTTGATAATAGGCATAAACTCTCGAACCTCGAAATTGGAGAGGATCTATCTTAGTGGCTGTGTTCTAGACTGAATCTTTATGGCCCTAGTCGTTATTAACTCCTGTATGTTTACTTTAACTTTCTGTTGTTTAATGCATATTTTTTCATCGATCTATCTCTTGTAAATTGGCATTTAGAATAGGATTTCGTTTTGCATAATTAAATCATAATAAAAATCAAATAAAGACCAAACAAACACCTCTGCATATTTCATTCTTAGCTTAATCCAAAATCAATGGGTCCTAAGTGTGAAACTCTAGTCTCTATGGATTCGATGCCTAAGTATTATTGCGGATGTTCACTTGCAACTAGGTTTTAGTTGAGGTAAAACTTGACCTCACATCAAGTTTTTAGCGTTGTTTCCAGGGACTAGTAGTCTTTGCCTTAGGATTTGGATCTAGGATTTAGTCTAGGAATTTTTTTTTCTTCTTTTGCTTGTATCATTTCAGTTTTTCTAGAATTAGGAATTCAGTTTTTCTAACATAAGGAACTTAGATTTTCCTTTTTTATGATTTATTTAGGATAATAAAACTTAGATTTAGGTTAGGAAGACTAAAAATTTCGTCCCTATTAGGATATATCTTTTAGTTTAGGATAAGTTTTTACTTTTCCTTTTAAATTAGGATTTTCCTTTTTTATGATGCTACTAACTTTTTCTCTTTGTTTTTTTCAGGGAAACCAAAAAGAAAATAGGACCACATCCTCACCATGGCCACATTTTTGAGGAGTTCAAGCCCCCATGATCATCACAAAAAATGTATATTAAGGAGGAGCCAAGCTACATCCTCAGTGACATCAACAATGGATAGACCCTAAAGAGCCAAAATTTCGCACTCATGGAGCATATGATCCATGACATAGATCATGCCTTAGATTTACCATTGTGATGTGTTTTCAAGACTCAACCATTGCTGGAAATCATCATAAAGTCCAGCTAACACGAGCGGTACCTCAAGGAGATCACAGAAGCATCGAAATGCGAAGATTTCAGTTATTTCTACAACATGAAGCTCAAGATTTAAATCACCAATATACCTCTGGCCAGCCACGTCCTACCCCTTTTCATGTTCGTCATTACGTTCCAATGAAGCCACTCAAGTGTAAACTTGAAGCTTTGGTGGCATAATTTGTCAAAGTTGGAAGAGAAGTAGAGCAAAAGTTCGAAACGAAGCTTGATAACAAGAAATTCCGAATAACAAAGAAGTTTGGGAAGTTTGAAGCTAAACTCCAGACCCTTAAAGAAACTTGAAGACTCTCCAATTGCAGTTACGAGCCTATCAAGGAAGAACTCCAGCCCATTCCGAAAGAGATCACCATACCGAAGAAACCGAAGAAAATTAGAATGTGGCATCATTAGGAAGAGTTTTTTTTGAACCAAGTGAAGAACATCAAGAGCTTGAAAAGACTGTTACTCAAGCCATTTTGGACCTTGATTTCAAAGGCAAAAGGATCCATAATGACCCTCTTTATAAGAACATGGAATTAGAAGGGAAAAGCGGTGAATTAGCCACAAAACCGATGAAGTCAAAACTCATATGGGAAGATTTCCATTACTTTACCAGCTGAAAATGGAAGAGATAGACCATGATACTCATGATATTCGAGCCTTAGGAGCTAGGCTTGGTGGTTTATGTATGGTCCTTGAAAGCCTTTTAAAACCACACATTTTGAAGATGTATCTAAGGAGCAGCAAGGAATGTGATTAGCCACATGATTCAAGCGTTTTCCAGCCATGTTTTACTCCTACTTTAGTGTATTACATGCCTTGGATAAGGACCCTAAGGATCCAAGTTACAAAATCGAGCTACGAAACTCGGTTTGCTCTTTAACATGAAGAAATTTCAAAACTGAAGAAGAAGTCTATGAAGCATTAGGAGCTGCTATGTATGTGTCTAAATGGACCATGGAATTCATAAATATCAACATGAAGTCACCCAAAACGAGCAGCAACTTCACGCTTCCATCCAAAACGATTTCATGTTCTCATCTCTATTTCATTCGAATGAACTGGAGAAGAAAGCTCAAGAATCCATTGAGATCTAAGTTGATTCATTGGGAACACGAGAAAAGGAAGTCACAAGCTTCCTATATGAGCATCCTCATCACATAAAAAGCTCAGGGGTCGAGCTAAAGACTTTAAACAAGAGCTTTAGGGGAGACAACCCATATTCTATCCCTTTTATGTTATGTTTTAATTTGATTTTTAGAATAAGATCCTAGGATTAATGTTGGTTAATTTTGGTGTTATAAGTTTTTGATAAATGTTTTTATACTTCTTTCAGAGGAATACATTCTGGAACGAAGGAAATTGGAGAAAAAAATTCAATCCGAACATGTTCGGACCGTTCAGATCATCCCTTAGACCATGAAGCTTGACAACCAGTCGCATGCCCTCTCACGGCGAAAGCCGGTCATAGCCTTCTCGCCATCCGGTCACAAGCCATGCCCCTCCCTGCCTCAACCCAGCTCCAGCACCAGCCCTTGGGATCCTCAAAGCATCCTCAATGGGAGTCTCTCATAAAAAAAAATTAATAAAAAAAAGAAAAAATCTCATTTGAGAGACATGACTCTCTCATTTGAGAGATTTTGAGAGACTCAAGTCTCTAGTTGAGAGACTCGCTTTTTCATTTGTCACCTTTTAATTGGTCAATTTTTTCTTTTTAATATTCCTATTTATTTATATTATTGAAAATGTTAAAATATTAATAGAAATATGTTTTGATACTCAAAGTGAGATACTCATCATTGTGGGTGCTCTCAGAACCGGCCGCCTAACCAAATACCACCCCTGACGGTATCAACACACCCATCCCTCAACGATTTACCCCGCAACTCCTCCACGACCGGCGTCAATGATTTCCATGTACAACTCTGGTCCCAACACTCCCACCAACCGGTCAGACCTTTTCCCAACTATTTTCCCCATCCGACTATCCATTTCCCCAACTCGACCAACTATACCAACACCCAGACGAGCTTATGACCTAAGAAACCCCTCCGAACGTTAGTTTTCGTATTTTCTTGGTCGAATCACTACCAAACTCAAAACTTTCAATGACCAGCATCCAAATCACATCAAATGCATCAAATTAAGATGTTTTTCTAGGTTGGGACGTTCTCGATGCAACCACACACTTGGACTCATAAGGATTCTCAAATCGAGTCAATTTTTGCAACCAAGCCAAATCACTCTCGCCAATAAGGAATTATCGAAACTTTTTCTAGTACTTTATACATATTTTTAAGAATAGTTCATGCGTAGAATGAACCTTAATGACCCTAAGACTCAAAGCCGAGGTTATGGAGACAAAATTGCAAGAAATTTGACCATAAAGAAACTTTGAGAAGGAGCATCAGTTTTAATCGAAACCGAGGTTTATTGTGACCAAAGAAGTTTTTTGAGGCTACAAAAGTTTTGATCAAGGCAGAGTCGTTCTTAAACTACATTCGAAGACCCAAAAATGCGATCAAAAGGACAAAGACCACAACCAGAGCATCTAAAAGGCAATCTAAGCTAAGAAAAATGTTACGACTGATCATCCTCATCAAATAAACTCAGAAAAATGTGAGAAATTGGCTGCCAGAGAAGATCATACGATTTTGGCTCAACGGAGACAAAAAAGCGACGAATTCGGCTTACTCAAAACTGTTATCTAGGAGTTGAACCAAGTCTTACCATTGAAAATGTCTGAAAAAGTGGAAATTTTATGAAGAATAACCCAATCAGTTTGGGAGGCACAAACATTTCATCATGGAGCACCATATTGGCCAGAAACTGAAGAAAACTCGACCAAAGCGAAGTCGAGCTCTGCCAAGCGAACCAAACTGTCAAACTAAAGATTCACCGGTAACTAGCATATGTAGAAGGCAAGTATCAAGAAAGACCATCCTTGGAAAGGTCTCGAATCAAGAACAACCCGATTTTCACCAAAGCGAGCCAAATGAGCTTTCTGGAGACCAAACTTGGCCAAATCAAATATGGTATGAGCTCCTACCTTTAAACTTTATTTTTAACACTATAATATGCTATTTTTATTAAGATTTCAGTTTGGTCGAAGCATTGAACTTCAATTCGGTTTACTGAAACATCACATATGGTTGTATCTTTCTCCATAATTTTAACTAATCAGCTTAGTGTATCTTATTCTCTACCTTTTACATAAGTTATCAGAACCTTTATCTCTTAAGTTTACACCGAGATGGTGTAAGTTAAGTCCAAGGGATTCTTATTTTTACTAATGCTTCTTTTTCTTTTGATTTTTCACGTTTTTGAGTCGTTTTCGAAATTTTTAAAAACCAAAACGTTTTATTGAGTCAAAATTAGTCCGGAAACATTCTTAACATTGAACTAACGACGTGATTAATGACTAGTCTGTGTCAATTATTGACTGCAATTTTACCGATCGAAAAAGCGCAGGTGGATAAGCTAACCGAGGCATCATATCTCTTGATATCTGGGTAATCCTTAGCCACTCAACATTTAAATGAACTTAATTTTCTCTTCTTGGGGTTGGGTATACATTGAATCAGAATCCTCTTCAGACGTGACAAAATTAAGTCTACGGTTCCCCTCTTTCGTCCTTAATAAAAATTTTCAGCAAAGTGCTTATGCATATTGTGAATTTCGGAACCAATAAAATCTGAATGTGCTTAAAAAGAAAATATAAAGAGATCGATAGAAAAAATAAAATAATACCCTAGAAAAGTAGAGAAAATTGATTCTCAGAGGCTGATAGAAAAATTATGATACCCTAGAAAAGTAGGGAGAAATCAGCCTTTAAAAAGCATTTAAAAGTAAATAAGAAAGAGGAAAGTAATCGATTGTGGGCTGAAATTATTTAGGGATCTCTTTTGAGTTGAGTCTATGTGTTCTTTGATCGATACTCCCTTGAAGAGACTGGACGTTGTAGATTCTAGGGAGTGGTGATAGAGATCCTGGGTCACTCTGGTTGATCGTGGCTTAATCGGGGACGTTGTTATACTTGTTGTGATTACTGAAGGTTCTATCTTATGTCAACTCTGGTGTTAGTGGATCACGACAGTCTAAGCTGCCAATTGGTTAAGAAGGTAAAGGTTTCTAACCTCTTCTCTGTTCTTTGTTTTCTTAGCTTCAGGACGACTTAGAAGCTATGTCCGCGGGAGTTGAAAACATCAATATTTTACCGCTTTTCCTTTGGATTTTGATAGGTTTTCATAGTGTTTTTATACAACTTTATGAAATCAGAGGTATTTTTATTGTATTTGTAGTGTTTTTAGTCATTTCACGTCAAACAATACATTTTGGAGCTTTATGGAACTAATTGGATGAAAAGTCAGTTTTTTGGACAGTTTTCGATCATCTGAAGTATCATCCACGACGAAAGCCTTGCCCTCAATCGAATTTGATAAAAAGTGGTAAGGAGCTAGAGAATTGAATTAATTTTCATCTCCAAGTTATCTCATCTCATTTGGAGCAGTGGACAAAGAGTGATACCAATTTTACTGAAGACTGGTTCAGCTGTCTCGTAGATGAAGGGTTCGTAGAAAGGCCAAAACAAATTGAAGACCATTTGGGTTTCGAACCAGACATTCTACAGACTCTCATGTCTTTTAAATCCAAATGAATCAAATCAAGACCCTTGGACACGAAGCCCAAACATTATGAGGCCTTAAGGTCCAATTTTACATAATTATGACCTAATTGAAGAAGCATTATATATAGATTTTTTAGCCTCATAATTTTGTAAAGTTGGCTTAGATTAGGTTTCATAATTGTCTTAGGAGGCAGGGACGACACCCACTGGAGTCGTGCCCTTTGTAGCCTCCAAAGATCTCATATCATCTTCAATACATCCATATTCTTCCATAAACTCGGTTTTATCTTTTCCTCTCTCCTTTGATTTGATATGAATGCTTGCTGCCATGATTGATTTCGTGTTTACATATTTTTAGTATATTAGTTTGCATGTCAGATAGTAGATTACAAGGAGTCAATGAGTTTACTTGAACAGAATTACTAGTCGATTAGGTTTTATCAATAACATTATCATCTTTGCTGTACGTTAATGATGTTCACATACGAAGCTGGTTTGTGAATAGATCTATAGTGATTTTCATTTCAAAAGCTTGACTTACCACTAGGTCTTGTATTTGATGAGCTTTTCTAAGTAGGCAACGAAAGTGGACCGACTTAGAATAATGAACAATCAGTCTTGATCGTTCTAATGCATGTTTATTATTTTAAAATCGTACGAAAGTCGAAGTCCCTTGATAATAGGCATATATTCCAAAACCTCGAAACTGGAGAGGATCTACCTTAGTGACTGTTTTCTAAACCGAATCATTATGCCCCTAGTCGTGTGTAACTCCTGCTTGTTTACTTTAATTTTTCTGCTATTTGATGCATATCTTTTCATTGAACTCTCCCTTGTAAATTGGCATGTAGAATAAGATTTCGTTTTGCATAACTAAATCATAATAAAAACAAAATAAATACCAAACAAAACTCTCTGCATATTCCATTCTTAGCTTAATCCAAAATCAATGGGTCCTAAATCTGAAACTCTAGTCTCTGTGGATTCGATCCTTAAGTATTACTGTGGATGATGTACACTTGCAACTTTAATGTAGTTGGGTAAAACTTGACCCCACATCACCTTATCTTGCAGACGCGACACCTGTAGAAGAAATAAGTGTTCCTTTGACGGATCCTCATGTCGCATTTTCTATCCAAAGTAAGACTAGTGACTATAAATAATGGAAGACAACCCATTAGTTATTTTTCCTATTTTCTTTTTCTTTTCGATTTTTTCTTTTGATTTTATGGGCTTTTAAACTAACATATTGACTTTTAATTTTGTTACTAGATTTTGATCCGCANTCATTATAATACTTTAAGTGGCTCTCAGGCCCTCAATACAGTATAAACAAACTATAGTATAAACCATATAATTTTATTGCTGAAACGTATTAACAATATGAATTTTCGATGTCAAAATGAAAATTAGTTTCTCCTTTCATATATTTATGTACCGGGCTAAACAATGATAAGATTATAAAGTCAACTCGTTTGTATTATTGTTGTTAGAATTTTTATTGTACAACTCATATAAAGAAATTATAAAATACATAATAATTCCCTATATTAATAGT